>CM031671.1:25066210-25298710 GCA_006182925.3 Reinhardtius hippoglossoides | reverse complement strand
TGGAATAAATGCTCAGACGTCTCGCCCCAGTGTTTGCACATGTATCGTCCTGATTGCACAGCTTGTTGTGTTGTGTTTCACAGCAGTGCAGACGTGGGGCTCGCACACACACATTGGGTTTCAGAGAGAAACTGTGGTGGAGAGGGAAACATGAAATAACACAAAGGAATTCAGGCCTGGAGTCATTCTCCCCAGGGGGGGGGGGCAGTCAGACTCTGTTCACTGCCAGAAAGCAGAAGGATTTTCTTTTTCTTTCCCTCTCTATGTCTTTTGTGTTCTGCTTTTTTCTTTCTCCATATAACTGTCATGTGTGTGTGTGTGTGTGTGTGTGTGTGTGTGTGTGTGTGTGTGTGTGTGTGTGTGTGTGCGTGCGTGTGTTCCTCTTTAACTCTGTGTATTAATAGAACTTTTCACCGCTGATGATGAAGTTGCCACCTGTACCTTGACACACACACACACACACACACACACACACATGCATGCCGTGTTGTGTGTGTGTGTGTGTGTGTGTGTGTGTGTGATATTTCGGGTCATCGGTTAGTGCGTTTAGTTTATTATTATCGTGAATAGTAAAACACCCGTTTCCCTCTTAATTTAATTTCTTTGAAAAAGTTCATATTTTACATTAGTATTTTAACCCTTTGAGTTAATGTACATACACAGCATGTACTTAAATATATATAATATGTATACAGATACACACATTAACACAAATACTATTACCTTAAAAATGAGTTGTTAAGTTTGAAGGGGCCATTGCAGTACATTGCCCAAACAATTAATAAGTAAACACAAACATAAACATAGTATATATCTACCTTTAACATATGAAGTACCCAGAATGAGACTGTCCGACATGTTCACAAACACAGGATCCTTGTCTTCTTCCTTCTATAGATGCCATGTTGGACTGCAAACGCTACAGAACACTCATGCAGCTGTGATGAATTTGCTCATGAGCACTTTGGCAGGGCCGACACGGGCGAGGATTCCCACTTTGAAGCAGAGTCTCACTTTATTTCATCTTATCTCCGACAGAGAGAGAGAGAGGAGTGATGCTTTGAGAGAGAAGGAGCCGGAGAAGAAAAGAGGCAGAGCAGGTGAGGACAGGACGGAGGAGAGGTGATGGACTCAAGGACAGGGGGGGGAGAGAGATAAGACAGAAAGTGAGGAGGGAGGATGGTAAAGACAGGGAGGGATTTGACAAGGGACAGCGAGAGGGAAGGAGGGGAGGAAGGAAAACACGAGGGAGGAGGAGGACACAGCCATGGGAACCCGTCCTGCGTCCACGCTCCAGACTCTGCAGTCGTCAGCCTCGTCAGTGTTGTTGTTTTGTTTTCTCGCGGCCTTCAGCCTTTGCCTCGCCGGCCACAAACAGATGTTAATGAGGATTCTCAGAGCAGCAGCGGCGGCGGCGGCGGCTCCGGAGTCATCAGCGCTGTTAATGAGCTGTGGGGAGACGCCTCGTGAGGACGGACGCCATCGCCGAGGCAACGAGGCTGCAGTGCCGTCATCTCATATTCCAGAGATGACGGAGGGAGAGTGTAGATCTCCAGATGAACTCAAGATGAACTGAGCTGAACTTTGCTGGAGGAAACCATCTCCCAAAGTGAAGCCAAATCATCTCGATCGCCCCCTGGTGGACGGCTGCAGCCCTTCCTCCATGTTAGCAGATAGGACAGGACACCAAACCTGAAAATATCAAATTACACAACAAATAGATCAAAGATGGTCTCTGTTGTCTTAGGTACGTTTGTTCAGGTTTGGTTTTACTTCGTTATTAGATGCTTTAAAAACACAGTGAACGAATGACGGCTGAGAGCGACTCACGATTGGTCGAGCAGGTGTACGAGCTGGACCTCAACAACACGCCTCCATCCCCCGATTGGGGAGGAGGCGCACATTCTACAGCCTAAGTTAATCTGACTGCAAATACCTGATCCTCTACCATCATAAGGTGATATCCACACCACTACGTTCTGGTTTGAAACCACATCGGCTCTGCCACGGAAACACAGGACGTCCACACTGCTCCGGAGTTTTAGAGCCGCTGAAACTGGGACGTTTGGAAATGCTGCCGGTCCCGTTTTGGTTTGAAAACCCCTCCAGACGAGCTGAAACTGAGACAATTGGAAAAGATGACGCAGACACTCACAAGCGCTTGCTGATCGGCTCCTTTCAGTCAAGTCGTAGCCTTCGCTAGTTCGTCAGGCTCCTTTCACGTGACCCCCCCTCCCAGAGGATAACATCGGCTTCCAGTGTAGGACACAACATGGGGGATCAATTCAAAGCTTTTGCTGTCCCTGTTGTGGGAATACATTTTATTCTATTAATCAAGCAATTCCTGTTTACACCGTAGTGACTTAACGTGCGTTTCCAGGTGTGTCAGTATGGAAAGTGATTAAAAACTAAATGCCTTAGTTACTGCCTCCTCTACTCCTGCTCCTCGCTGACAACGACACACTATCATGAATGCACACACACACATGTGCTGGAGACCGATCACATATGGTTTACATGACCCACACAAAGCACATTCGATGCTCCAGCTGCAGCTGTGTTTGTTTTAAGAGGCGATGGAGTGAAGTCAGGATGCAGAGCCCGTGTTCGCCGTCGTGTGAATCTGTTTGTACAACATACGTCCAGCAGCGGCATGTTTGTGTGTGTTTTTGTTTGGGTCTGCTCGCTCGCGTCAAGGGAGCGCAGACCCCGGCGTGGTCGGGGGGGGGGGGGGGGGCGGCGGTGGTTCTCACAGCCCGCAGTGACTCTCCGACAGGGATCGTGAGAACCTGAGTGGCAGGGGTCCTCGTGGTGAGGAGGAAGTCCACCAAATGTAAAGAGGAGGGAAACGGCAGCGGGCGTGGACGTCAACAACACAACACAGTCACTGCAGCTGTGCTCGCTGCTCCCTTCATCTCTGTCAGACATATTTCTTTTGTATCGATACTTTAAACATTTTCATTCATGTTAGTCGCTGTCTTTTCTCGTGAGTGTTGTAAATATTGTAATTGTGTTGATGTGCTCCGCTGCACATGGCATCTATTACTCTCTGTCCGTCCTGGTAGAGAGGGACACATCAAATCTCTCTGAGGTTTCTATGGTTCCTGTTTGAAGTTTATTTATATTGTATTATATTATTCATGAGGGTTAAGAACAGAGGATGTCGCAAGTCCTGGGAGGCAAATTGTGGTTTGTGAATACGGGCTGTACAAATTTCATTTCATCTCATTGATTGAATCTATTCAATTTTGGTTCAGGAATTTATTTTCACTTTCTTGAACGCTGTAAGACGTTTAGCAGATTTTTGTTGATTTCTCAGAGAGTAATTTATGGATCTTGAACATAAGACTTCAGACGTAGTGAATTTAAACTTGCTTGTTGGGCTTTGTACTCTGTGTGTGCCCGTCTAGTTCCATTGTGCAATCAACATTTACTTGAGAATAATAATGCATTGTCTCTTCAACAAAAACATCCAATACTGAAACATAATCAAAGCTTCTCAAGTAATTAGATTTTAAGAAGTGAAAATAAAGAGTCGACATTTGCAAATCAATCAATCAAACAGTGTTTGAACTGGAACCAGCAGGACGTCCCTATTTCTCTCTTTTCCCACACCTGTCTTCATCTCTCTCTCTCTCTCTCTCTCTCTCTCCTCTCTCTCTCTCTCAGTTCATCCAAAGACACCCCCCCCCCTCCGTCTTTCTCCTTCCATCCTTCATCTCCTCCGTCGGCAGTTTCCCCGGTGTCCCCGTGTGTGTGTGATTATTTATGGGCTGGTGAATGGGGAGAGATAGTATGAGACCCAGAGCTTGGCCTCTACCCTCTCACTGTCTGCGACCACTAAATCACCACGGAGTCTGGTTCACTTTTAACGGTCTGCTCATGGTGCGTGAGACGGACAGAGACACGGAGACGGAGAAGACAAAGACACAAGGACACGTGATAGAAGCGGATTTCACAGATTTAGTTCTGGTCACTTTTTTTTTTATTTTTTTGTATGTTTGCTTGTGTTTAAAGGGTAAAAGTCTTTTATTGGGATTACAAAGACATAGCCTCCAGTCAAAAGCGTGATTTAGGCCACGTTAAAGGTTCAGTGTGTAGGATTTAGTGACACCTAGTGGTGAAGTGTCATGTTGCACTCTAAGAATGGCAGTAATCCAGGCGTGAGGATATGAAAGCATGAATGACTTTCTCCAGGTCAGTGGTGACGGAACTTCTCAAAGCATCACACACGACAGCAGGTGCGTCTTTTTTGTGCGTGTCCCCTGGAAAACTTGTGCTTTTCGCCTGCCTTTCCGTATTTGCGTATGTTTTTACTTTTTGCAGCGCACTTGACGTAAAATGGATTTGCATCGTTGAGCTCTCTCGCCCACCGTAGGCTCCAGGATTTCTCTGATGCCCGTCCACTTCCATTCAGTCCAGTAATCAACAAACTCCACTTCGGGGTTTGTCTTCAACCTAAAATTAAAACGAGGAAGTAACAGTAATTCGCACCTTTTCTGTTATTCCCTTATATATACACAGTCTGTGTGTAATTCATGGAAAAGCGCCCAAACCTACGCGCGGACGGGAAACGGAGAGGAGAGGAAGGGTCCCCCGGTTCTCACCGAGTCTCTGCAGCGGTGGTGAGTGACGAGCTGCGCCGCGGGAGGGTCTCCTTACCCGGGGAGAGGTGGGACGACACCGCGCTACACCGGGAACATCCACACCTTTCAGCTGTGGAAGGAGAAAATCAATCAAATACCTACTGTAGACATTCAGCATCAAGTGTTTTAAACTGAGAGAATTCACGAGACAAGACTTTAATGTGTCTCTACATTTTATTAATAACAATACATTTGTATAATAGAAATTGAAACTTGTGGAATAACAGTAAAAATCGTCATTAATTCCCTTCAACACACAGTAACGAGGTGTTTTCCAAGTTGAAAATGGAAACAAATAGTAAACAGTTTAAAAGAAAAGAATAAGGAGTGATTTGAAAACAATTTGAAGACCCACAGCAATAGAGCCCAGATATGGAATTATGGAATGGTTTCATCATCTGGGCGAAAAAACTCAATCTGTAAATATGTGGACGTGTTTTTAAAACATTTTTATTGACAGTGTGGCCGGTGAATGCAAATCAAATACAGTCTTTCCAGCATTAGTCATGTAACTTCAAAATACAAAACATGGTTAGAATATAATCATTATTACAACCTTTGTTTCCTAAATATCGTTTTTTCTTTTACAGCACAGTCATTTGTATGAATCAGTTATAATTTGGATGATTGCTACTTGAAAACATTGGATATGATTACACTGATATCGAGCTTTTGCGATTGCATTTGTTTGGAATCATTACATCACGTTTCTTTCTCTCAAACATGGTGGACGACTGAATCGTCTGCTGCCGTTTTACCTGAATCCTATTTGAGAGAATTGCGAGTGTCGTTTCTCTGTAGGGTCAATGGGGAACAGGAGGAGACATTCAAAACACATTTTGATCTGCATCCTGGGGACGGCGGCCGTCTTCCTCATCTATCTCAGCTTTGATGGCAACTGGAGTCCTGGATCTTTGTCAACGTATCATGTGGCCTATCCACGAAACTACCAAATCATCTTGGACGACACACCGACGTGTAGGACCAGGTCTCCTTTCCTGCTCATGATGGTCCCGGTCGCACCCAGTGACGTGGCGGCTCGGGACGCCATCCGAAAGACATGGGGAAATGAGAAAGTGGTTCAGGGTGAGTTGGTGGGGACGCTCTTCTTAGTGGGCCTGCCTGGAGGAGCTGATGCTGGGAAGCAGCAAGAGAAACTCAGTCGGGAGAATCAACGGCACCGCGACCTGATCCAGAGCAACTTCCAGGACAGCTACCGCAATCTGACCATCAAGACCATGGTCATGCTGGAGTGGCTGGCTGCTCACTGCACCAACGCTTCTTACGTCCTGAAGATTGACTCGGACATGTTGGTCCATGTCCCCAACTTGGTCAAACTGTTGCTGGATCCCGGCACGGCCAAACAAAACTACATGACAGGTTTGGTGTGGTGGCACAGCCCAGTTTTGAGAAACCCATTAAATAAGTTCTACCTCCCGAGAGACGTTATGGCTGAGCTGGAGTTCCCCCCCTATCCTCTGGGCATGGCCTACGTCATGTCCCTGGACCTTCCTGGAAGATCCTGCAAGTCTCTCCTCGGATTAAACCGCTCTTCATTGAAGACGCCTACCTGGGGATGTGTCTGAAGCACCTGGGCATTTCCCCCACCGACCCCCCGGAAAACACCATGTTTATCGTCGACCCCGCCCATCCTCTGAGCAGCTGCAGCCTCTCAAAGGTCATCGCCGTGACAACGACGAGCATCGCACAGATGAAGAGTTACTGGGAGACGAGCAAAGGACCAGACGCTAAATGCTGAATTCAGATCATGTTTGTTTGAACTGAAAGTAGTTTCTTGTGGGCGGTGGTGGGGGATCTGGACGACTCTACCCGCCCGCTCTAAACTAAGTGTGAAGTCTGCACAGTTCAGACTCTTAACATACACCACTCCTGATTAGCCTTTACCCGCTCCTGCACCCGTTTTGACACCAGCTCCTAAACAGCTCTGACCAGCTCTACACAGTCCTGCCCAGTCCTGACCCCACTCCTAGCACACCAGCTCCTGCACCCCAGCTCCTGCACCCCAGCTCCTGCACCCCAGCTCCTCACCCAGCTCCTCACACCAGCTCCTGCACACCCAGCTCCTCACCCAGCTCCTGCACACCAGCTCCTGCACCCCAGCTCCTGCACCCCAGCTCCTGACACCAGCTCCTACACACCAGCTCCTGCACCCCAGCTCCTACACACCAGCTCCTGCACACCAGCTCCTGCACCCCAGCTCCTACACACCAGCTCCTGCACCCCAGCTCCTGCACCCCAGCTCCTGCACCCCAGCTCCTACACACCAGCTCCTACACACCAGCTCCTGCACCCCAGCTCCTACACACTAGCTCCTACACCCCAGCTCCTGCACACTAGCTCCTACACACCAGCTCCTACACACCAGCTCCTGCACACCAGCTCCTACACCCCAGCTCCTACACCCCAGCTCCTGCACACCAGCTCCTACACACCAGCTCCTACCTCTACATCCTCGGGCAGACGTCTGCTACCCGTCTCAGAAAGCTGGTTGGAAACCAAAGGGACCAAAACATCATCTGTCATCAGGCTCCGAGAGGATCTGCAACGATCTGCCAGAGGAAATAATGTCGGCTGACTTCTGTTTCTCTGAGAGACGTCTCTGACTTTACTTGAATTTTAATTTTCTTTTAGTTAGTGAACTTTTTCAACTGCTGTTTTTTTAAATCGACTGAATTTGTGACGTCTTTCAGTTGCTGCCTCCTTTTTGTTTGTTTTTAAATAAAGATGATTATTGTGTTTGCAGACAACATGGAGGCAGCTTCTCCCGTTGTGACACAGCACAATGTGTGTGTACAAGTGATAAATCAAACCACTACGTTGTCTCAGGTCGGACACGGATCAGAACATCATGTGGATTTAGATACTGAACATAGTCTGATGTTTTCAGAGTTGTAGTGTAATAGCCCAAATTATTGAAATAACTCACGAATTGATATTTCTGTACTTCTACATAATGTTGTTAGGATTTCTACATTTCTGTATATTGATTAATGTATTATACTTATGTATTTTTTTTGTCTTTCATAAACAACACTGGTATCGGGCTCTTGTAGTGACTTCTTTAGTGTTTCTGTCCGAAATCAATCCCAGTATTTAAAAAATCTTATTCCGATAATGTGAGGGAATCTTGTAAATTGACTTTTACATGAATTATAAAAGGTGCACTCGGTAAAATAAACCATGATCAGACGAGTTAACAGATCATGCAGATGAGCGGGGGGGGGGGGGGGGGGGGGGGGGGGGGTGCGCTGCTGTGTTTTGTCAGGGTGACGGAGAGGACAGCTTTCTGCAGGGGGCACATGACGGGTGAGGGGGGGGGGGATGGGGTTTACATTTTCAAAGTATCTGTGTTGTACTTTAAACAGATTTCAACTGGACCTCATGACCAGGACTCAAGTTATTACATTTAAAGGATTCACATGTTTCAAGACATTATTTTCTTTCGGTCTTTTTCATTGTTATTAAGATCCGTCTCAGACCTAAATAATATAAATATAAACATAAGTCACCCAAGCCGCTATACAAACATATTTAAAAATACAATAAATGACAAAGGAATTCATCAATTCAATCCTGTCAGAGCATCAAAGAAGAGGAGATAAGCAATTTCAGTGTGTGTGTGTGTGTTCCATGTTTATACCTCAAACAGCGACACAATAAACGAGGCTGGTAACTCGCATCCACAGTGTCTGGTGGGCGCAGACAGGAAGTGAAGATGTCTGAAAACGAACGTCCTGCTCTGACTTGCTGCTTCAGGTAATGACTGTAAATCTTGTTCCCGAGACAAAGTGCAAAACTCCAGACTGTGCATGAAGCACCCGCCGCACTGCATCATTAACAGGATTCACACACACAAGAAAAAGATAGTTACTTGCCAGATGTAACCTGGTACTTTGCTGCACAGTGGGTGAGAGCCAGCAGTGATTTATGTCGTTGTCCCAGACACTGAGCGGGATCTCTGGCGTTAGATGGCAGCACAACAATGAATGATGTGTGGAGCCAGGGTTTGGGTTTTCAACATTGTGTGATTTATGCCGTCAGCAGCAAGAGGACGAGCAGGGCCTTTGACTGGAGGATCCTCCCTATCTGACGGAGGGAGAACAGATCGCAGACAGCTGGAGAGAGGAAGAGACCAAGGGAAGGTCACGGTCCTCAAGGCCGAGACCCACTGTTCACCGCCAAGGACTCACAGACGCTGGGGTTGGTGCCCAATACGTCAGTAGCTGCTTTCAGACCTGCACTGTACTCCGGATAATCTCCTGATACCTTCTCCTTCCAGCGCCCCCCTGACAAATATCCAAAAGGGCCCATGCAAGAAAACAGCAGGGGACGGAAAACTGAAGGAAAGAGTAGAAATATATCAGGAGGAAGAAGTGGTGCCACACACACAAAGATGTCAAGAGTTTTTGGTGATTCGAGCCGACGCCGGTGTCGATGTGTTGTCACGTCCGCTCTGGAGATTTGTGTTGTTGTGAACGGAGAATCTCCTGCTGCGGCGTTCATGTGTGAAAAACTAAAACTCCGGAGAAAGTCCAGACCCCGTCGTGCCGACATCCTCCGGAGTTCGTCTGAAAACAACTTTCCCAATGTGAACACACACAGTGCATTGCTTTAGGCCCATACAGGTCACGAAGGGGTAAATTAGCCATTGAGACCAAAACAGGCTGTAAACATGTTTAATTCTGACAGTTTGGGAATATCATCAACTTAAATGTATTAAAATCCTAAATGTACAGTAAAGGTGTAAATACAGCCATGCCAGTATGATTATTATTCAATATTCATACATAATCTAATTTCGTTTGTGTTAATGCCTGTAGATTTTACCTGGTGTTATTCTGCCCTCTTGTGGACAAAAGGAGCAACTACAGCAGCGCAGAGGGTTGATGCAGAAGCAGGAACAAAACTCCACTGCAAACTTTATAAATTGCAACATACATTTTCCAATTGACATCAAAGATTTTATGAACAACGTCCATTTTATTGCACCATCAAATTCTTAAGTGGCAACATGTCAAAATAAACTAGCAACCGTGTGATGAATAGCCTGATGGGAATGGTTTCCAGTTACAACCCATAGACCATAGGGCGCAGCAGGCAGAGTGCATGGGAGCTTGTGTCAGCACTGACACAGGCGTCGGCTCTTATCGCCAAAAAGTCTCTCAACACCTTTTGTCAGTGTCGTGTCTGTCACCACTTCTTCTCACTATACCCCCCCCCCCCCCCGAGAATCGTTGAGGATCCTATCGTTGAGGATGATTGAATCCACAAGGAGTTTTTTTTTTTTTCTAAAGTTGTTTACTCCAAACACGTCTATAACCAAAACAGCTCATTTTTCTCAACTTCTCTTCATGTGGATAAAAAAAAAAAAATCATGTTTCAGACAGAGACTCGGTTCAGGATATGAAGTAGTACAGCTTCCAACTGTCAGCTGTTTGAGAAAAACATTAGATTACACAAATTTTGTGGTTTCAAAGCAATTACATTTATTTTTCTTTTATACAAAAACATTTTTATGTTCAACTTCTGCAAAAACTGAATAAATCCTCCACTCTTGGTTTTACCCCCCCCCCCCCCCAGAATAAATATGAGATGAAGTCGCCCCCACCGCCCACAAGAAACTTTCAGTTTAAACAAACATGATCTGAATTCAGCATTTAGCGTGTGGTCCTTTGCTCGTCTGCCAGTAACTCTTCATCTGTGCGATGCTCGTCGTTGTCACGGCGATGACCTTTGAGAGGCTGCAGCTGCTCAGAGGATGGGCGGGGTTGACGATAAACGTGTTTTCCGGAGAGTCGGTGGGGGAAATGCCCAGGTGCTTCAGACACATCCCCAGGTAGGCGTCTTCAATGAAGAGCGGTTTAATCCGAGGAGAGACTTGCAGGATCTTCCAGGGAAGGTCCAGGGACATGACGTAGGCCATGCCCAGAGGATAGGGGGGGAACTCCAGCTCAGCCATAACGTCTCTCGGGAGGTAGAACTTATTTAATGGGTTTCTCAAAACTGGGCTGTGCCACCACACCAAACCTGTCATGTAGTTTTGTTTGGCCGTGCCGGGATCCAGCAACAGTTTGACCAAGTTGGGGACATGGACCAACATGTCCGAGTCAATCTTCAGGACGTAAGAAGCGTTGGTGCAGTGAGCAGCCAGCCACTCCAGCATGACCATGGTCTTGATGGTCAGATTGCGGTAGCTGTCCTGGAAGTTGCTCTGGATCAGGTCGCGGTGCCGTTGATTCTCCCGACTGAGTTTCTCTTGCTGCTTCCCAGCATCAGCTCCTCCAGGCAGGCCCACTAAGAAGAGCGTCCCCACCAACTCACCCTGAACCACTTTCTCATTTCCCCATGTCTTTCGGATGGCGTCCCGAGCCGCCACGTCACTGGGCGCGACCGGGACCATCATGAGCAGGAAAGGAGACCTGGTCCTACACGTCGGTGTGTTGTTTATGATGAATTTGTAGTTTCGTGGATAGGCCACATGATACGGCCCAGGCTCCTCCCATTGTGGTTTTCTTGGTGGTGATGATGATGATGGTGTGTTGTTTGTTGTTCTTGGAGTCATTCTTGGAGTCAGGGTAGCATAGCTGATCTTGATTACTGAATTCCCAAGAATCAATCTCCTGTCGAAGTTCATACTGACCAAGACGATGGTCGCCACTCCCAGGATGCAGATAAAGATGCGTTTGATCTGAATCCTCCCGTTCTCCATTGTAACTGCAAAGAGAAGAGACTCGTGTTATCCAACGACAGCAGCACTCTCAGAAACAACAACCCAGATTAAACAACACAGCTCAGTCATCTACCATCTGTCAGTGGAAAAATAAATACGTACACATCTCTTCCTCCTAGGATGGCATAACCGTTCAGCCAAAAAAAAACAAAAAAAACACTTTTTCATCACAACTTGTCACCCAAGAGTCTCAAAGAACACACGGTTCATTGTTGCCTTTGTTCTCAATAGAATGTTCCAGGAGATTATGGGGATAAACTTGACTCAGCAGGTAGACCCTGTTGGATTGGTTTCAGGCCACCTTAGTGACCAAGAGGATGCATGGAAACATACATACATTAGTTTTTAATCTGGCATCACATTTAAGCTGTAATGTGTCGATCGTCTCAAACGATTAGCCAATATTTGCAAGTACAATCCATAACAAAATACCCCAGAACAAAAGTAAAAGAGTGTAACCAGCTCTTCAGTGACCACCGCATTAATCCCTATAGGGGATTAGTTGCTTCACCATACACTCCTGTTCTTTTGTTTAGTGTGAATATCAGCAAAATATGACGACATGGGGAGGGAGTGAGACAAACTGTCAAAGCTCAGTCTATACTCGGCTGTACTCATTTGGATATAATTAATAATCTTTATTAAATTGTATCTAAAGTAATAAACAAAGTATTAAATAGCATCACATATTGTTGATATTATTGTTCTTACACTATATAATTTTCAAGACACTGATTTTATATTTCACTGATCATATAATTTAACAAATCAGACATTTCATTATTTTGTCATTGGTCCATGAGTTTTATGATAATGATATTGCATGGCACTTACCAGATAGGGACTTTTACCTTTTCACTAATTTCCAACGAAATAACTCAAGGATTGGGATTTAAAAAAAATAATATTTTGGTAACTGATGTTTTTCAGAATGTAAAAAAAAGGTGCAATTGGCGGAAAGAATAGTTGTTGGTGTGGCTCTGTCCCCTTCGTGAAACGGGTCACTTTACACAGTTATAAAATCCACGCAAACAAACATAACTAAAGCGCAATTATATTCTCAATTCACCTGACCAGATTACGAGCACGTCGGTAAATCAGATTAAGGTCAACGCGCCATCGCGACCTTTTCTAACTCACCTTTAACGGACATCTGCGCCGCGTCGTTCTCTCTGTTCCGCAGTGAAACCCCCGAGCAGACAGAGCCAGCTCCTCACGCCCTGCGGCCCTTCCCCTTCACAGGAAACCGGACTTTCGGGTCGACCGGACATTCGGTCGACCGGACCCCCCACCCCCACTTGTCTAGATATATATATATTTGGTATTATAATTGAGAAAGTAATTGTAAATCAGTGATCAAAAGTAGTTAGAGCAGATTAATCAAACGCATTTAATCGCATCATTTATTTTACACCTCAAATTTGTATTAGTCATGTTGTTGTTAATTTGATAATGATTAAGGCTTAATATGTTACAGCTTAACCATCAACTTTATCATAACATATAAATAGATCTAAAATACAACCAAATATAAATAATTCTACAAATGTACACTAAAACTATTTTTCTGAATTATTTATTCTGTAAAATAAAGTGTTCACATCTGCAACAATAGAATTCGATGCGTCCATTTTTCATCATCCAACAAATGGATCAGTCAGGCTCTGCTTAAATTAAATAATTATTACACAAGAAGTTTATCTGACTGATCCATTGCTAAACCATTTATACTTTAAAAAATAAATAAAAGTCTGTCTCTGCAGTTTTCTCATTTATATTTTTTAAGACAGCATCCCTGTCTTTTCTGTAGGACAATGTTTTTACATAATTGTCCTGGCCATATTCAAATATGGCCATAAATTTCCTTAAATTAAAGAAGTCCCTTGTACACAAATAATAATAGTACTATATAGTTTGGAAAAAGGCATTCAGGAAGTGTTGCAACCATTTGTTTGTGACATAAATTCAGATAAACATTCAAACTCAGGTGAAAGATAATTTTCTGTTCATTCTGCTGTGAACCACAACGCGCATCGGTCCGAGACACAGATGTAGTTACAACACTTTGTTCGCTTGCGCATCTTCATACCGGAGAGTCCGGACATTAACTTTAGGGCATAAAACAACTTGTTCTTGAGGGAAATGCAGGAGACAAACCGGCAACTCCGCCGCCAGTAACCGACACACAGCGCGTGTGGAAAACGAGACAACCGACACACACAGCTGATCTGCGGCGCAGAGAATGCCATCACCTCCCTACCCTCAAACTACAGACACGGCTTGTGGGCAGATGGGAAGTGAAAATCCTCATAAAATCTAAAAACCATTGGCAAGGCAATATTTCTCTAGTTAGAACCTAAATAACAATCATCTTGAATCCATCATAAATCAAGAAGGGGGGGGGGGGGGGATAAATTCAGCAACCCCACCCCTGTGCACCGTGGAAGAAAAACATACCTCACGTGAATTAAACAGAAGATGTGGTTTAAAACTCCAACTCGTGGCAAACCGCAGTCAATGAAGATCACCTAACCGCCCCAGGTGGAGATCACCCGGTGATCCGGTTAACTGAACTCCGAACATCTTCCCTCCTCGGACACACAGCTCTTACCCGTTTGCGGTGGCGCTACACGCAACCTACAGCGTTGTCTGGCGTGACGAGTCCAACCGACCGCTGTTTACGGACCAGGAGACACGCAGGGGGATCCCCGGGGACGCGAGGTACCTGCACAACAATGGCGGCCGGTCGCCGGTGGAGCTCCTCGCGTGGCCGTTGATGAGGACGCGTCTTCACCTGGATACACCTGAGCGCGACGAGCCCGGCTTTATACAGTCAGTCACGTGACTGTGTTGACATCTGTTTTAATAAGGCCCATCAATGGACAGCCCACTGGGGATTAAAGAACTCAAATCAGAAAACCATTGAAACCACCTGAGCCAGGAGCTTTATTGACACCAATTTAAAAACTCAACACAATATAACAATCTGAACCAAACGTCCCAAACGTCCCTTGAGCAGCTTTAATTCCCAGGTCAGGTCCAAGAATCAGCTACAGGGGAGACACGAGGGAAACAAAGAGCAGGAGCACACACAGACACATATTAAGTTCATTAGTCGGTCACCTTAGTAGTTTGTTTTATTGTTATCATTTAAAAACGTACATTAGTGTGCAAAACTAAACGGAAAATAATAACGTGTGCACCTTTCTGTCAGTTGCCAATGGCTTCTTTCATTTAAAAGGTTACCTGAGAGGTAATAATTTTAATATTCAACATTTCTTCCCAAAAATGTACCAATGGCATCGTGGTTCCATTAGCTTCGAGTGGTTTTGACCCATTTCAACATTTGTGCAGCATCATTGCATAAAATGTAATTAAAAAATGTACTATATGTAAATGCACCTTGTGCATACAAATACAGGATCAACAACAGAGAAACCCTCATCAAAAAGATCCTCAGCGCGCCAATAACCCTGATTACATTTCCACTTCCACCCATTTCTATCAGAAACAAAACCATAACAAATACACATATCCTTCATAAAATTTTTTAGGAGTTTTAAATTCACCAAAGTAAATAAATGCTCATATTTATTTCGTGCAGTTGTTTAGAAACTACTGTATTGACTCACAATTGTCTCATTCACATTCTGAACTAAGGTAAAATAAATCTATAAATAAGTACAATTCCCAGAACTCTGTCACCCAACCCCTTCAAGTCAAACGATGTCTCTGTATTTGTAGTAGTCAGTGTCCTAACAAGGTGGCTCAGGCCTGTTCAAGTCTGTCCAGTAATTTATCAACTCTTGAGCAGAACCAAGGATGTAGGTGATGATCTGTGAAAATTCACAGCGGTCGTATTTCACGTTATAGGCCCTGAACTGGGAGGGATTTGGTGGTGATGTGATTTCAATTCCTAGCTTTTTCATGCACACGCCAATGAAGGCATCCTCTATGTTAAAGGTCTTTATTGATATTGAGATGTCCACATATTTCCTTGGAAGATCATTGGAGAAGATGTATCCCATGCCCAGGGCGTAGGTCGGGTACAAGGGGTCTGGGTACAACTCCTCAGGGACATACCACTTGGAGTCCATTGAACGGACTACTGGACTGCTCCACATAAGCATCCCTGTCAGGTAGTTCACCTGGGGTATATCCGGCATACGCAGCATAGTCATCAGATTGTCAATGTTCAAGAACATGTCTGAGTCAATTTTCATGCCGTATGCTGCTGTAGGGCAGAAGGTAGCCAGCCAGTCCATGATCACCATGGTTTTGATAGTCAGATTGCGGTAGGTGTCCATGAAGTTACTCTGGATCAGGTCGTGGTGCTGAAGGTTCTCCTGTTGGAGCTTCTCTTGCACATCAGCTTCTTCAGAGAGTCCAAGCATGAAGAGAGTTACCACCACTTCCCCCTGAACCAGGCTGCAGTTGCCCCATGTCTGCCGGATGGCATCCCGGGCTTCTAAGTTACCTGGTGCTACTGGAACCATCAGGATCAGGAAAGGGGTTTTGGTTTTGCACACCTCTGGGTTATTCATAATGAAGTGGTAGTTGCGTGGGTAGGCTTGGTGGTACAGAGTTCCTGTAGGTGCTGCAGTAGGAAGTGCAGTAGGAAGTGCTGTAGGAAGTGCAGTAGGAAGTGCAGTAGGAAGTGCAGTAGGAAGTGCAGTAGGAAGTGCTGTAGGAAGTGCAGTAGGAAGTGCAGTAGGAAGTGCTGTAGGAAGTTCAGTCTGGGATTGGGTGGTTTCTTCGATTTCACTTAGATTAACTGTGGGGCTTGGATGAATTTTGTCAGAAAGTGGGAATTCAAGCAGATTGTTCCAATGAAGGAGCCTGGGGTAATGCCCTTGTAGTGGAGAGGTCCTCCATGTCAGAGAGCCACTGGACAGAGTGAAGCACAAGATGAGGAGCACAAGGCCGAGCAGGATCTTGAACCAGAGGTGAAACAAAGGCTTCTTCCGAGGAGTCAGGATCTCCACAACCTGACTGTAAAGAGGAGAGAGACACAGATAAGACTCTAACATTACACAGACCAACCATATAAACAGCTGTACAGTGAACGTGCTGGGAAACATGGCTGAAATCAAAATCACAATAATGTTTTTATCCTAATATCAACCATAGACATATGATGATGAACAGCATGACGGATGCACAGAAGTAAACCCAAAGTAAAGTAAAGCCAAATTGTGATTGCCCCCTGGTGGCTGGCTGCAGTGTAGGTAACAAACCCTGCTTCCTGCTTGTTAGCAGATGGGACATGCACAGATCACAAAAAGTTAAAGGACACGTTCAATATACATTTCTCTAGATTGGTTTCTGTCACTTCAGGTACTTCTTATCACACTGATTATCTTCAAGTGTTTATGTTTGTATTTAGTTATTTGATTTAAACATAGTGAAACATCAGGATTGACAGCTGTTATGTAATGATGTATGAAGACAGGCCATACATAGTTTAATAACAAAAAAAATGTGATAATCATATCATTCTGAAATATGTTATAATAGCAATATAAGAATATATCCTTGCCAATACTTGATTTTTTTCAACTAACCCTAACCCTAACAGACAATTCCTATTAATGTAATAGTTATGGATCAGCAGCAATGATTTGTGCATCCACAAAAAAATGGTATTCTATTAACTGTTAGTTAGTTAAAATTATTTTTTAAGCGAACATGCCACAAATCTTATTTCAATTTGATTGAATCTGTATTGGAACTGATCTTGAATTCTATGTTATCATCGTTTGAAAGGGACAATGCTCATTAATCAACCGGTGTTCTTAAAAATGCGTTCATTAGGGGAAAAAGAGGTTTGACCTTTGACCACCAAATTCTAATCAGTACAGCCAACTAAATGTTTGTACCACATTTGAAGAAATTCCCTCAAGGCATTCTTGAGATATTGTGTTCAAAAAAATGGGACGGACAACTTCATGGCCTGTGGCTGTCACCGTTTCAAATTAGAACCAGAAAACTAGGCAACTGGACCTCCAGCCTCAAACTGAAAAATAAGCAAAAGAAACACCAATCCCATTGCTGCTGCTGGAGAGAGCATCTGTTGTGCCTGTTCATCTGAGAAATGTACAGACAAAGAAAGTTCCAACTCTCTCCAGAGAGAGAATTACTGTGGTTGACTTATTGTTTGGCATTATAGAGTCTACCAGGGCCGGCCCTGGCAATGTTGGCGCCCTAGGCGAGATTTCAGATTGGCACCCCCCCAACATAAACATGCAAATTGTCATGCATCCCCAAGAACTTTTGGACTGTATACAGATATAAGAAGAGTCTGAAATCTGCTGTACTGACAGCATATCATGTCATGTCGACAAAAATAAACATTAATGATGTCCACAATCGGGGTGATTCTTACCTCTATATTGTTCTTTCTTCTCCTCCTCTACTTTGCGGCGCTTTCTGAATTGTGCTTCCCGGTGCTTCCCGGCACTACGCTGCCGGTGTGAACAGCCCAATTATTTAACATGGGCGCGGAAAGGAGGCGCACAGCTTTTCGTGGCGCTTCGCGGCGCTTCTACTCCGGTGCGTCCCCCGGGGGTTAGAGGATGATGGTGTGACGTTAATGCATTGGTTTACATTGCATGTGTCACGTCATGATAACTCAGTCTCTTGTGCCGCCCTCTCGGCATTTTGCGCGTAGGCAAACGCCTATGCCAGGAGCCGCCCCTGGAGTCTACACTGGGTCTACTTTGGTGTGTTTGTGTTGTGTGTGTGTGTGTGTTTTTGTGACATTTACATTTTTCATTTAGCTGACGCTTTTATCCAAAGCGACTTACAATAAGTGCATTCGGCCATGAGGGTACAAACCCAGAACAACAAGAATCAAGAAAGTTACATTACAAGTTACAAAAGCAAAACTACAAAGTGCTATAAGTAAGTGCCATTTAACAGCACTGTCAGAGTGAAGCATTAACATGTCCAACGGGATAGTCTGAGAGACGAAGGAGTTGAAGAGCGAAAAGCTCGGACAGTTTCACAATGACCCAAAAGTATTAAGTTAAGTTTTTATATCAATATCATTAATAACATGCCAAAGATTGTTTTTTTTTTTTTTAAAGGAAATGCATTATTATTATTATTCCTAACTAGAAAATGCATTTTCTGCAGGAAAGATATGGATGCTGTCTTAAAAAATATGAATTTGAATGAGAGAAAAACTGAAGAGACAGATTAAAAAAAAAAAAAAAGTATAAATGCTTTAGCAATAATAAAAATAGGGGCATTAATGTCCTGAATAAGCTTAAATGATTGAAATCGATATAATAAAGAAATAGTAAAACAACGTGTGGCTGCTGAATCAGCACCGAATGATCATTAATGGTCACCTGAAAGGTTTTTAGTGTTTTTCTGCAAGAGGCTACAATAAACTAAATCCAATCTCTCTACAGATTTGTGTGATCTGGACTAAACGTTTTACTTTGAAGGAAAAGTTCTTACCTTTTCAGTCCGTAAGCACCTGAGACACTTCTTACATTCTCCATGACTCCTGCATGCCTTCCCTCCTTCCTTCCTTCCTTCCTTCCTTCCTTCCTTCCTTCCTTCCTTCCTTCCTTCCTTCCTTCCTTCCTTCCTTCCTTTCTTTAATTCTTCTTTATTTCGTGAACTTTGCTTGAGCCATTAAGTCCAGGTGGTCCAGTCCTGTGGCCACGCGCACGTCCTGCTCCCTGTAGCGACTCACTTATAGAGAGGGGGAGGATGAGGGAGGGATGGAAGCAGAGATGGGGGAGGGGGAATGTGTCACATAAACCTCTCCAACCTTTGACGTCTGTAGAAACAGGGAGAATGAGGGTCTCCAGTGCTTACCTGGTCTCTCGCGTGGACACACAGTCACCAAAAACTGGAAGTTCAGGTTTGTGATTCTGCTTTAAATCTACTCTACCTCAGCCCTCCCACCATGTTATCTGGAGGTCTCTATTTCAACCGAAATAAGTTGTGTGTGTGGGGGGGGGGGGGGGAGTCACACAATAGACCTAAAGTGTGTAAAAGTGCTGCACAATTCTGCCTGGAATCGGATGTTTGCTTTTCCATTGAGGATAAAAGAGAAAGTGAATTCCCTTCCGCCAAAGGGCGATATGTCCACACATGAGATAAACAGTCAGTATCGATGATTATCACGATAAATGTCACATTTTATTTCTTCTTTATGAGCAGACAATGACAAACACATGATAAAACATTTCACACATCCAATGTAGGTCAGTTATTTTTGTATGGCACAAAGCAGAAGCCAATCAGTGATATCATTATAATGTGTCACTTATATTGCAATAACTATTTATGTTGTTTTACCACCCCGCCTCATGTAAATCATTTATAATTTGTATAGCCCATTTTCACCGATAGCAGTTTCCTCATAGGGCTTGACAAGGAGTGGCATCCTCTGCATCCTGGAAATACGGCAATTCTCGAGAGCTTTTGGTTATAAGAGCCGATATGCTGCAAACAAAGAAACGTGATTTCCACAGTGTACGTTAGTCCTGCTGCTCCACCCAGACTCCAGCCCTCGTCTGCATGCTCTGGAAATGTTCCTGTCATGATTGACAGCTGACCACTATTGAGACTGACCGAGCTTGTTAATATGTGAATTACAGATCTCTAAGATACAGATGTGTAAAAAACGTTCCTACCATCCCTGGTCTCCCCTGACTCACAGCTGCAGGTTCTATGTTGACGCTATCTTTACCTGTGGAGGAATTTTCCCTCATAAACAGAGGAACCATCACTGTGTTGACAAAAAACAAGAAGTCCAAAGTTTACATTGTCCACCACAAATCATCAAGTGGTGTTCAGGTGTTTCGCTGTCAAACACAACAAGAGACAGAAGCAGATTTTCTTTCATTTGTTGGTGTTTATTTTCACAGAGTCGTCGTCATAGTCAACACCGGTGACGTCTTTAAAAAGTGTTGCAGCGGCCCTGATGTGCAAATCACATCTGTTGTCAACCTATTAAAATTCAGTTCTCTAAAATGTAATGAAAAGTAGATTCATACACTTTACATTTGCGTAAATATGTTTTTCAATATAACGTGTGATATATTTCACTTGAAACACAAGGCACTTGGACACTTTAGAAATACTGATTAGGATAAATCAATGTGCAAACAAAGAATACAAGATACAACAACACAGATACAGGCCACTTGTGGCCATTGTCAAACATGTCCCCTTCCAAAATACTCTCCAAACCATTGTTTGGCTTCTTCTTGTACCTTTTTGTGTTTAGAAAACTATCAAAAGCAAATGTGTACCCATTATTTCCTAATACACACCTTTGTCTAGGTTGTTCCTGGTTGAATGTGTTCTTCAGTTCATTCTGTCTGAATGGCATGGCTGATCTTATCCAGATCATTGTCTTTGTACTGATAAGCAGAGCAAGGAGTTAGCTACAATAAACTGCAAGCGAAGGAGTTCAACTCAAACCTACATTCAGTTACGTCAATACAGTCTTTTTCTCGTTCTTTCTTCTTGCGACTTGAAAAATCACATGGTCAACTTTTTGTCACGTTATCGCAGTTGTAAATGTCCCACATGTCTTCTGTGTCAAGGTCTTTGAGTCAAGACAAACAGCGCCACGGCTGAGATCATTTAACAATGAGTAACCCAGAGAGATAACTGTGTCTAAATGCATATCCATGGCGATAGGCCTCAGGAGATATAGCTTTCCTCCAAGGGGGTAATCAGAATGTTTGCTGGAGCTCTTGTGAGTTAAATCCATAAGGTTGTTATCTTAATTCATATTGCACATGTCGGATTAAATCCACAGTGAACGTCTTTAAAAGATCGATCTACGTGTCAGAGGGTTTGATTCTGAATAACTTAAATAGCCTTTAATCTTTGTAAGTAGACGACTTAACCTACACGTAACTAAAATGTTTTTTAAAGTCAGGCGTCATTTTATGGAAATTTGTAACTTATTTAGAATTTCAACCCCTTAATTGCACAAACTCTTATCTTTGCCAGAAGGAAACGTATAAATGGCTGTAGCACAGGCCGATCATGATGAAATCTCCAACATGTATTCATTAACTGTACATCACGGACTGTATTTCCCATTGCGCCCCATAACCCTGCTGTTTTGTATCTGTGAATTCAGTGTGAAGCAGTGAGTGGGGGTTGTCAAAAAATAACAAGGGCAAAAAATGATTGGTGCACCTGGTCCAGTAAATCTCATACAATTGATTGTCTGCTGTGAAAATACTTATTGATCACAAAGATGAACGAGAGGATATGGATGGATCAAGAAATATGAAAGGATCAGTTCCCCCCCGAATCGAAACATGTCTTCCTCACTTTTCTGGAAACAGACCAAGCAGACAGATGTTTTATCTCCTGAGGTTTTGAGACATCTTCCTCTAAAACATCTGCCACCACCTCCACGTAATGGATCGTAACGGCCATCGTTAAATATATTGTTCTTAACACTGCAGGTACGCTAGCAGCTATTGGCTGTAGGCACAGTGGCGCATTATGCTAAATGCTAACATCACAGTGACAATGCTAATAGGATGATTGTTAAAGGTATAATGTTTAATATAGCATGTTAGCATGGTCACTTTAAGCTAAATGCTAACATGAGTATGCTTACATGCTCACAGTGACAATGCTTATATGATGATTACAGGTGTATTGTTTGCTTTAACATATTAGCATGCTAACATTTGCTAATTAGGACTAACGCTGTTGACCTTATTATGGCACAGGAAAAAGTTAGAAGGATTTATCCTCTGGCGACCATGAATGATTGTACATCTTCATCTTAGAAGGATACTTGAAAATCTCAGGAGGTAAAAATGCTTCTGCAGAACTAAATCATACACGTTTTCAGTAATTTGGGTGAAGTTACCCTTTTCATTGTGAGACAACTGAAACATGCATGGTGCAAGAACATTGTGCGACCAGACACTGAGTGTGTTTGGTTTTGTTCGCTCACTTTGAACTTTGACTTTTTTTTCTTATGTATTTCTGTAGAAAAAACACACGTCCTGACATATGCACACAAACACAGACAAAGAAAACCACAAATAAACACTCCCTGGTTCTTTTGGAATTGCTGAGTGCACCTCTTAGCTGACCACAGCTGGTTTGAGTAGGAGCGCCCTCGGGGGGACAACCACCCAGGACAGAGCGTCATTACGTCTCGTCGCCACCCCTGCAGACAGGTTCAACACCTCCCCCAAGTCTCCTTCATCCTCTTGTTCTTCACCTTCCATCTCCTTCCCCACGATCCGTCCCAGACCTCCCAGAACTCCCAGCCCTAACATCGAAGCCGCCGACAGTCCAAAGTGCAACAGAGGGGAGTCTGAGAGCCCGAGAGGCCCCATGCCGCTGCCTCCTCCAACAGAGAAGAGTGGTCCCCCGTGGTGGCCCAGGGCTCTGGCATGGCAGAAAGCGGAGAGAGGCAAAGAGGTTCCGAGACCCCCGAGAAGAGCTGCAGCAGCCCCGGGTATGATGATGTGGGCTGCGCCTACAGAGGGCAGTTCAGCGGCGCTCTGGTGGTGCCCGAGCAGGCCCATTCCCGACCCCAGCCTTGCTCCTTGCTCCTGGGCAACAAAATGCCCGTGGGCCTTGATGTGCTTGCGTAGCGAGCTGGGATCTGTGTAGCGCTTCAAGCAGCCTGCCATCTTGCAGTAGTAAGGCTTGTCAACATAGTGGGTGCGGGTGTGTTTGAAGCGGTCGCTGGAGTTGGAGTAACGTTTGCTGCAGCCTTCATAAGGGCAGATGTAGGGTTTTTCTCCTAGGAAAAAGGGAGAGATTCAAACAATGGATTATTTGATCAGAGTATAAATACAAACGAATCCAGAGAAAGTATGAAGAGGTGACACTTAAAATATCTGTTTACATATACATTGTAGGGGCGTAAGAATGGCAAAGTAAGAATGGCTGATTACGTTGGTCCAGAGCAACGGCAATTTGCGAGAGAAACCTCTTAAATTCTATGATCTATCGACAGAACACTGAAATAACACCAAGACCCTGAGCCACGAGCTTTCTGCAAAAGTTTCATAATTAGTTGTTTGTGTGTACGATGTGTCTATCATTAGAAGATTGGAATGATGTGGTTTGGTATCACCACGTTTCTGTGGGGGTAGTTGGTTCGGTTTGATTTCGGGCTTGAGTTTGGTCTTTTGGTATCTTGCCCAACGACACTCATACCAGTTCCCTTGAATTCAAACAAGCTGAACCAAATTTCACACAAACATGAACATCAGTCCCCTAAATAAACCAGCATTGTTTTCATCAAGGTCCAGGAATTATCTGAGAAATCAACGTTACAGATGATCTCGATCTGCAGACGGGGGGGGGGGGGGCGAGACAAAAGCACACCTCAATACCCTGGGACGAACGACAGTGAAACACTGTCCTTGACCTTCCACCTGAGACCAAACCACAAGGATCACCGGTGTACGAAAAGCACTCACCTGAAACGTTTCAAAACGTATTTGCTTGCTGGGATGTAAAGATGATGCTTGTTTGTGAGGCTTGCAACCTCTCCTCCTGTGTCATGATCACCTCCTCCACGCTTATCCGATGATGATATCAGCGTGGTTTCAAAAGGATCGATATGAGGGAGTCTTGATCTCTCCTCCTTCTTATACGCATGATAGAACGTGGAATAACAACGGCTCTAAAAGAACACTCTAACCCCATTAACAAATCGAACGTGAAAGATTAATGTTCTGGCGATTAAATAGAATTGAGTTCCAGTTTGAGGAACCGCATGTGTCTCCATCTCTTCTCCTCCTGTGTCTGAATCACCTCTTCCTCCCAATTGATTCAACAGGAATTGATTATGATGGAACTCGATTTTATCAAACCTGATGCTGTCAACATCTGGCTCATTGGGGCTGACTTGATCCTAAGCCCGGTCTGTCTTGCCTTTCTACCGCGACTCCATCCCCTGATTGCTACTGCACACGTGTTTGAATTTGGGATCATTTGGTTTCATTCTGGATCGTGAGAGCGAGAGCGAAGATGCGTCTTTATATACGGTCACAACTCGTGAACTCTGAGGTCGTGAATACAGACTCCTCTCATGTAAATCACTGAGACAGCATCCCCCCCCCCCATTCCAATAGTTAACGTGTTCCACATCTGTTCCTGCGCAACAGCAGCTTCTTCTTCACATTGTGCGTCTGTGTCTGAGTCCTCGTTTGAAATGTCTCCGCTGTTTCCAGCAGCAAGAGAAAATACTTCAATTTTCAGAACTACAGTCCCATGACCACTCTAACGAGTTCAGGGGTATAACATGTCAGGCTGAAGTCTGAAGTCTTTTGTTGGACACGTCAGACAATAGAAGAATATAAGCTCACTGGTCCTTTGCCGTCCTCTTCACTTTGTGTCACCGTGAACTCACCTGTGTGTGAGCGGGTGTGGATCTTTAGGTTCTCCAGGCGTGAGAAGCTCTTGTTACAGGTGGGACAATGATGCGGCTTCTCGTTGGTGTGCGTGCGGATGTGAATCAGCATTTTGTATCTAAGAAAAACGCACAACATAGACAGGAGAATGTGGATTTTTGAATTGGACCCAGTTATGTTACCTTATGAGACTGTCAATGGTGAACGTATTTCAAATGATCTTAACCTCTAATGGCCTCCGTTCGTACGCTAGCTACACAATCATTTCATTTTTGACTATAGCTCTTGAACTGGAGCGATCAAGTTTGTGTAGCTGCTTTCCGACACAGGCTGAACTAACATTTTCCAGAAGGGCTGTATGTGAGAACGCATATATCAGAGTCTGTTTCTCCAGACAATTTGTGGTGCTATTCCACTCATCTTCCTCACCCTGCTCTTCCTCATCATTTAGTCCTTGGAAACAGAAATGAAGTACATCTGTATTTGCATAGAGCGGAGAGGTGACGTCCGATCAGGTAACAGGAAACACATTCAGGACACATGTGTAAAGTTCGTAAAAGGACATGAAACTTAGCAAACATATTTTCTTTCATTGTTCTCTGATGTAACAGCTGTTGTATCACGCACACTTTCTGTTTGCATGACATCTTCTTTCAATATTGGCTTAAGCACAGTTTATGTTGACACTGCAGTCACCACCAGTGTGAACATACCTGGCGTTGAAACCCCTTCCGTTCCGAGCACAGCCCTCCCACTGGCAGCAGTACCCAGAATCCTTCTCAGGCTTGACGTGGAAGTCGTTGATGTGGTCCACCAGGTCCTGCAGCGAGTCGAACAGCAGGTGGCACTGCAGGACAGAGGAGCGAGAGAGAGAGAGAGAGAGAGAGATGACCCAAATATCACAAACATCACTGAGCTGATTTCATTTATTTTCCCGAATCAGAAACATTTTATACCTGTAAATTAGGACCATGTATTTCTTTATTCTGTGGTATTCTTATGATTTACTTTTTAAGTTCATGTTTTCTTAATTCATGAACAGATGAACGTTTTTGCTCGATTGTTGTTGACACTTAAATGTGTCATTTCATTTTCGAGCTCGATGTTCGAAAGAGATTAATTATGGTTTTTCTGTGTGGAGTCATTGTAAAGTGAACTTTAATAAGCCTGTGGCAAAATGCAAATCTAATAAATCTAAAACTTGTGTAGAATATTGATTCCTCTGCTTATTTGTGTTTCTGCTTTGATATTTATATTTACTTTCATCCAGCGGCAGGCGAGCTGACCGTCCAGTGACGGCTCTGGTGAAACTGGCTTCTCTCGGTTCTGGCCCATGAACATGGACGAGGCGAAGCTGTAGCTCCTCGACGGGCTTCCAATGGGCAGGTAGAACGGAAAGCCCTGCGGTGAAGCTCTGCCCTCCACACCTTGATGACGAGCTGCTTCCTGAAAGGGAAAAAAAACATTCATACCAATCTCCAATCATCCAAAACTCGCTTCTCGTTTCTCGCCCTTGAATAAAATCAAAATTTGAAGACGAATATAATCCATTCAGCTCATTTAAAATAAGGTGTAATGTTCATTTGTAACTAGAATGCACTTTTACTGTTGGTGCATTATTATTATTAATTTTATTTAAATATAATACTTGGTGAAAATACTTCAGTTTGTGTAGCAGTACTTTTTGAACATTTTAGCACATTTTAACAGTATGGAGATCAAACGGGAAAAAAAACATAATTTGATCCTGACAACCATGATAATTTTGGTCACTTTAATCCGGATACAAATATATATTTTTACACCGTTTCCTCTCCAAAAAAATTCACACTAGTCAGCACAGTGAGTTATTATGAACCAAAAGCAGCAGTAATAGTTTCAAAGAAATTTAAAGAACCCAATCAGTAGATGAAAAGGAAATAACCAACGTCTCTAACAGACAATTTTCTTAAAAAGTACTTTTCGGAGCTGAACAATTAATCTGAGCCAGGAGGAAAGATCGTACTCTCAAACAAAGAAGCTTGTGTGTTTGATGTTTGAACATTTAAATATGGCAGGAATTCGATTTGGAGTCACTGGACTGACTGTGTGCAGACGCTGCACCGACAAATTAGATTCACTCCCGGGATCCCAATTCAATTCAACGCTGCTGAAGGAGAGCGGAGCACATTCAGCCACGACCCGCCTCTGGTTACATTATTCGGCTCCTGCCTACTCACAAGATGAAGCTATTATTTCTTCATGTGCATTTTTTTTATGAAACGGCAGATTTTGGTTCTTATGATCATTTGAATTTAAGCGAAACACATACTGGCAAGAGGGGGGGGGGGGGGGGTGAAGATACAGAAGCACTGATGTGAATGAGATTAAATTACTGATTGTCTGAGGAGATCAAGGATACGACTCTGACATAAACCAACGATCATCGTCCTCACATGTCTACGCTGGAAATAAAAAGCCGTCAGACAAGCAGTCAGAAGCCAGTGGGTTTAAATGACCTGAGAGTGACTGATCAGACACATTCAATTAACTGATTTACACTAATTAACATTACACTGTACAAACAAGCTACAAATGAACTCTGATTTGACACATGAGATTATTTCCTCTGATATTTATTAGGACACATTTCAGTTCTAAAGACAAATACCCGTGGGACTTATTTCTCCACCAAGCCGTGTTTTGTTTGTTTGTCTTCAGGATTATGCAAAAACTGCTGAACATATTTTCACAGATGATGAAGAAGCGATTGAATTTTGCTGTGGATGCAGATTAAAGGGCAGATTTTTATACATTGGCGTTCACAAATCTTGATTTTCGACTCTTGAGGATTTGTTTTTGGACAAATAAATAGTTTAGGTTGTCAGACCACTTTGTTTTTCTTTTATATTTCTACTGTAAGAATCAGATCATGGCCCCGACACAATCCTGCCACTCATACACAGAATCCAAATCTTGAAATTAGAAGTCTAAATCCACCTAATGTAGTTATTGAGCAGAACAACATTTTTCACAAAACACCCACGATTGGACCAAAACCGTAAACTTTGGACTCACCCGACAGAACACGTGAGGCTGGGGGCTGTGGCTGCTGTGAGGGGACTCCAGGGGGGAGGACGGGGATGGGGAGTAGGGGGAGGAAGGAGACGGGGAGAGGGAGGAGGCGTGGCGGGAGGACGGGGACAGGCTGAGGTCCATGGCCGGAGGAGTGAAGCAGGACCCGGGTCGTTCATGAGAGGGAGACTGGGAATCTAAGTGGGGGATTAGAGGAGATATGATGGGATCGTTAAAACCTTTCTGTGGATCCTGTAGTTTTATTTAAAGGTTGGTTAGCGATCATGAACTGTAGCTACTGCAAATGAATGTACTCGATGTACATTTGGAACATAGACTGTATGAAAACATGGACGTGGACTCCACTTCCTCCTGTTGAACAAAAACGAAGCCAAACATCTTTGATATGTTTGTGACCTATACTGCAGCTAGCCGCCACCAGGGGGCAGTCTAGGTGATTCTGCTCCACGTTGAAGGGGGGGCTGTCATGTCGTCCATCTTTCTAACCGACATTTTGCACATTTTGCTCTTTTCACCACACAGGAGGCACACGAGGGTAAAACAGCATTAATTAACTACAACAACATATATATGGGTGAAACACTTAATGAGATACTTGAAGTAGGATCCGGTCACAGAGGCCATGTGGTGGTTGTCTTTGAGGACACTCCATGTCAGTGTCATGCTGCTCCTGTTATCACACTCTGGGGACAATGTATGTCTATTTGAGGACGACCATTCATTGGATTTACAATATTAAATTACCGGGAAAGTGAGAACAGATAATCCACTTATTATACTATTGCATTATCACATGTATGGCCTCAGTGCCACATGGCATCAGCCAAGACGTGTCCGTATGTGAGGGGAGATGCAGCGATAGAGAAGTGGGTGAATATTTAAATAAACTTTGACTTTAAACTGTTTGAAATTCCCTCTGATTGTAAAAGAGATACTCAGGACGTCTGTCGGAGGCTTTCTTCTGGCTTTTAAAAAAATAAAATGTTGGAGTACAAGCCCCACCCCCAAAGGTTCTGGTGTTTTTGTAAAGTACAACCAACCCCCCGACCTGCAGGGACTTTATTTATTTATACCCTGGTAACTGCGGTAACCCCAGTTCCAGGGGACGGTTCCTGAAGTTGGAACATGGCTTATGAAATCCTCTGGTTGATTCTCACCTGGGGAGGAGGGCGGTGAAGGGAAGGTGGAACATAGCAGGCGTGGTCGCGTGGAGCTGAGCGGCGCGCAGATGGACGAAGGACAAGCCCTCTTTCCTAATCTCACGGGGCCGTGCGTCCGTCCCGAGGGAAGCTTCAAGTCCAGCGGCTCGTCCAGTGACAGCATGGCTGCTGGTTCCTGCTGCTGCACCTGGGGAGACAGAACCACGGGAATAAATGAACTGTTCAGCTGCCATTTGGGACTCCGTGTGCAAAAGAATCAGGAATAGCAATGAAAGAATGATTAAACCAGCATGTATTTATTGTTTCCGTCCACTAGGCAGCAGCACAACAAGCTGTAGTCGCACAGATCCACAGGTCTGAGTCGGATCCATCGCAATAAAACAACATCAGATACCTGATATAGAAACAAGCACAGGAACAGTGTCTCCCAGTGAGACTCCCAGTGTCTCCCAGTGAGAATAAAATGGTTTTGCATCAACAGGGAAAATGTGTGATGAAAGCAAAGCAAAGAGAAAACTCAGAAAAAGGTCTTCGACAGAACTATTATTTTAGTTTGTTTGCTTTTCTAAGAAATCACTCATTTCTTTTGAAATACTTAAACAGAGGGACATGCATAATCAAAGTTATAAATAAACAAAAACTTTGATAATGCTTTAAATGATAATGACATTATAACAATTTGTGTAATAATAATAAAACCACCACAGCTGCTCATTGTCAGCTGCATTTCCCATAACTCTAAATATACTTAGTTTATAGTTTATATGGAACTTAGTGTGTGCAATGTAAATAACGTCTTAAATAATCTAACCTATGCTAATTTGGCTGCACCAAAACAACAACAACAAATATTTACCAGTATTCCTGTTGTTACATGTCATTTGTTGTATCTCATATAATGAAAATGTTTATTTGAGTTATGAGAGTATATGAGAATACACCGTGTGCCGTAAGGGTTTTCTTGAATGTAAAGAATGAACGTCACAGGAAATTCCTGCAGTAGGAAAATCACATGTGTAAGTAATAGAAGTGATGATGGCTGAATTCCATTTAGTTTCAGTTTCAGGCTCCTGGCACTGATCACTCTGGCTCACTGTCACGTCTTACTGGAACCCTTGAGTGGAGCCCAGCGATCCTCAGCGTTATTAGTAACACATGCACTTTTCCTACAGCCATAGAGCCAAAATGGCTGCTGTCACATTTATCAAAAAAAAACTCCCATCAAATAATCAATCAATGGAATGAGCAGACGAGAGAACAACACAGAACGACAAGTTTGATTTCACAATTGAGCAGAAAGTCTTAATTATAGACCAGGTTTACTCCTATTCGTATTCAGCAGTAGTCCGGGACTAGTCCAGTATTCAAAGACCTTTCAGTCAATAATACCAGAGTTGTTGCTGTGTTCCTGCTCCTGAGGGAAACAGCTCTGAGAAGCATTACGGCCGTGGCTTCTTCGTTATTGTGATCCTCTACATTTCTGTGGTCCGCCTTCACTTAGAGCCTCACCAAGATTCTGCAGTAGTTTTCCACCCATTGCGATATGATACCCTGGACGGAGCACGGGACGAAGAACGCTTCTCTGACTGGTCCGTGACTCAACTCGTAAGTTCTTGTTAGGCCGAGTGACTCAAGATCCAGACATTTGTTTCAAAGGCAGAAAAAAAAAAAAACAAGCTCGCAGTAGGAAACCAAAGGCGGAAAACTCTGCAGTGAAATGGACCAAACCTGCAGGGAAATGCTTCACAGCTGCTGGGAAAGACGACCCAGCTCACACACGTGTTTCTTTCAGCCAACCTCTTGCATCTCTGTCTCATTATTACACGTTGTATTTACACCAGAGAGATGCCCACGACATCCTCGGCCCTCTGTTTGTTTTACCAACACCTCAGCCGGTCTAATATTGACTCAGTTTACCATCACTCGCTTTCCTTTTTCTAAACGTGGATTCTTGAAATAGCAGGAGCCGCTAAGATTTACACCACCAACAACAAATCTGCCAATAAGTAATTAGAAATCTGTCAACTGAAGTGTCAACGATCCTCGAGGGGATTTAGAAACAGAGCATTTAACAGCATTAAATAGTTTGTCTGTGAGAAAAAGCTCTGACATGTTTATTTCTCATCAGTGCTTTGTTTTGATTTGTCTCCGCCAGCGTTCTTCAACACGTTAATTAAAGCTTTCACACAAGCCGACAGCAAACAGCCTGTCATGTGCTGAGGATTTACTCATCCTTGATTCTGTCCAGCCTGTCAGAAGCCCACAGCACCGTGTCAGCACTGGAGTATGGTTTTGTCTGCACCTATCATCATTGTTTGTTTGTATTTCTTTATCAAACCGTGTCATTTTCAGGGTGTCGGTTGTTGTTGTTGGTTGTTGTTGTCGGCGAGGGGATTTTGAACATGTAGATATGTCGGAGAGAGGCAGGAGGAAGCCGTGTGAAATACATCGCCAATGGCAGATTTAAGCTGCTCTCAGACACGCACTGAACTCTGGATATTGGACACGCACTGAACACTGAACACTGAACTGAGAAATGAAATCCACCCAGAGGGGCTGTATGTGGGAACACTAATATCGGAGTCAGTTGCTGAGCACGTTCCCCACCGTTTCTCCAACTTTCAAGAAAATCGGTTCAGTGGTTTTTCCCGACAAACAGACAAGCGGCAATGAAAACCTAACCTCCGTGGCAGAGGTTATTAATATGCCGTATGCCTCGTTGTGTGGAAGAGAATTAGGTTGTAGAACTTATTGGTGAAGCGAAGGTGAAATACCTCCAAACTGCTGACCATTTGTTTTGTAGCTGTCTCTATGCTATGGTCGCTCTCCTTTACAGTTAAATATATGGTTGCAATGAAGTTCTACAAGCAGAAGGAGACATAGAACTAGAATGGACCCTCAGTGGAGCCAAAGGCCAAATAGTCCCTTCACGAAATCACATTTAAATTCTCTAGATCCAGATTTTCATTTGGATCAGCACCAAATTACACACACTCATAAATATAAGTCCCTTACGAGCCTAATTCTGTTTTATCAAGATCCATGAATCATTCTCTGAGTAATCCTGCAAACAAACAAACGAACAAACCCTCATTTATCTAAAGAGATTGTTCCTATTGTCAAAGATTAATCTATCAGAATGTGTCCAGTATCCAATGTCAATATCAGCTCGCTGCATCCCTATAAAACTTGGGACAGCTAGCAGCTTCAAGTGTTTATGCTAAGCTAAGCTAAGCTAAGCTAATCGCATCCCGGATCCAGCCACAAACTTAATGCAGAGACGTGAGAGAAAGCAAACAAGCCAATTTCCCAAAATGTCAAACTATTCTTTAAACCGAGTCTGGAAACAAATTGATCTCGGAGACTTTACACAAAGAACAGACGATGAACTGTACGTGTCGTAAGGTGCAGACGCGTTTCCAGGTATCTGTTTTTCTTCACAGTGGTTATATAGTCATCCAGTGTTTGTCTTCAGCCGACCTCTTAAATGGCGCCAGACGTGGATTGCAAGTAGATTTGCGACACAACTGCAAAACCTCCATCGGGTCTCTCGCCGTATGGCTCTTTAATGATAGCTGACAGCGAGAGCATTCTTAATTTACTGGATTCAAACCGGCAACCTTCCAGCTACATGTACACCTCCTTGACTTCTAAACTCGCTGTCGCCACAAATTCTTCCACAATCACCGACAGGATCCCCCGACATAATATGAGGCAGAGGCTAAACCACAATGAAGTCAGTGTTTAGGTCCGTGTGCCGTCCTGCCAGCTACCTCACCACACTGGTTTCACATTCCACAGCAACCTCGCTGACTTCTCTCACACACGCTCTGCTATTTGGAGGTATTGTGAAGGCATGCACATACAGGACCATATGTATCCAGGCATCCACACGCACACTCAAGTCACAGCAGACATGCGCTGGACCCCCCCCCTCCCCACTCTACCTCCAGCAGCTCCTCCCCCTCTTTTCCCTCCATGACCTGCGTTTGGGCAGCGTGCCCGGACCCTCTTATGGATCCCCCTCCTGCCTAGAAAAACACCCTGACTGCTCGCACGCTTGCACACAAACATACGTACTCGCATATAGTCACACACGCACACTTGTTTTTCTGCCTGTATGTCATAATGCACTCCCTATATCCCCCCCACACAGTCTCAATTAAACGCCAACCCCACCCCAGCCCCTCAATTTACCCATGACTTTGGCTGCATCCACACTACGACATCTGCGTTTGAAAACACAGCAACTCTGCTACGGACACACCTGGCGTCCACACCACTCCAGAGTTTTACAGCCACTAAAACAGAAACATTTGGAAACGCTGCTGGACACGTTTTAGTTTGAAAAATGTGGGACTGCGCTTTAGTCTCGACGGGCAGAAATGGAAAGAACGACGTAGACTCACAACCGCTCGCTCATTGGGTCGTTTCAGTCACGAAGCAGCCTTCGCTGATTCCTCAGGCTTCGATCACATGACCCCCTTCCACAAGAAAGTGTAGCCTGCTCTTAGCTTTTCCAGTATTACTTAAAGGTTCAGTGTGTAGAATTAAGTGACATCTAGTGGTGACCTGTCATGTTGCAGCTGAATACCCCTCATCCTCCCCTTCCCAACATTATAGAGAACCTGTGGAAACCTTCAGTTGTTTAGTTTGTCCAGTCTGGGCTCCTGTAAAAAACATGGCGGCCTCCGTGGAGAGGACCCGCTCCTGATGTAAATATAAAGTATGTAAATATAAAGTATTTAAATATAAACGGCCCATTCTAGGGTCAAAAAAAAACAATTAAGATGAAACACACTAGTGAAAACATCACTAGGATTATTTTATATTCAGTTTCTGCCAATAGATCCTTTTCACTTAAATCTTACACACTGGACCTTTAAAGTTTATTCAACAGTTCCCACAAATTGTGCAAACCCACAGTTGCTGATGTCTCCATCCACTCTAGATTGTGAGTATCACTGTGTGCACTAGAGTTGTGCAGTACACACATGCATCTGCACTTGCAACGTACAAATACAAATACACATGAAATCACACTTGTTGGTTTCTCATAGAAATGCACAAGAAACTAAAAGAAATGTTCAAAGAGTTACACTGTAAACTCGTACAGTGTGGCTGCCGCTCGGGTGTAATACACACACACACACACACACACACACACACACACACACACACACACACACACACACACACACACACACACACACACACACACACACACACAGTCTCCCCCCCCCCTCTCACAGGAAACCTTTGCTTCCACAGCGCCCTGATCTGGCCTCTCTCTCTCTCCCTGTTTTTTTTACTCCTGTCTTTCTTTACTTCCCTCCCTCTCACTCCTTCCTGTGGTTTTCCTCTCCCAGTCCTCCAGCAGAGCATACCTCTCCCGTTCTCCTCCCCTCTCCTCTGCCCTCCGCACCTCCCACTCCTTTTTTTTTCTTCCCTCTCGTTTTTTATTCTCCAGCGATTCTTTCTTTTAAAAACTCCCTTTTCCATTTTTTTTCTTATTTACGTCCTGCCGTCCTGTCAGAGGAGATTTGCTCAATAGAGACATTCTTGACTCCGGGGGTTTGGTGCGTCTCCGTGGATTGTTTGCATTACGACACATATTTTCATCTTCTTCATCCTCTTCTAGCATGCGTGTGATGAATTAACGAGAAGGCCGGGCGTGAAGTTGAGGAGGCAGAATCTCAAGTTTTAAGAAGTTGGTATTTTAGAGGGTTTGTGTTTGATGTGCGAGCAGAGAAACTTCTCGAGAGGAGGGAGGAGTGACTGAGGACAGTCCATCACTTCAGGAATGATGTCAGTCCTTGTTGTTTTAGGGTTTACACCGTTTGATCTTACCATCGGCCTTATAAGGTATTATGCAATGCTGCCGCAACGATGGCAGGACACTTTGTTTTTGTGGCTCTGAGGCACGCGGGGACAGGAGGAGGGGAGCCTGACAGTATAGAGGGTTTATGTGCATTCATGGGAAAATGCCTGGATTTGGCTGAAAGTGGACACCTGCTCCGACAGCAGTGGAACCAAAACAAAGGGAGAGGAGAGGAGAAGAGAAGAAGGGATTCTGAGGACACTGAGGATCGTGGATCGAGGATCTAGCTACCACACAGACGTACAAACCATGTGGTGAGATGGAGACAAACATAGTTCTGGTGGGCAAAACGTGGGAGACAAACAAGAGTTCTTCCTTTCTTTCTCGACATCCGAATACGACCAGAACTTTCAATTCCAAAACTCTATCGTGTTTCAAACCCGAGTCCCAAAAAAACCCCAAACCACTGCTGCACGTAGGTGGTTCCCGCCGCCGCCGTGCACAGCAGCAGGAGGAAAAAAGGAAATTTATTGTCAGTGTTCACAACTTGTGAATGTGTTGAACCACTGTTTTATATGATGTCAGCTGTGATTCACAACACCTTCTTTATGGTGGCATTGGGAGGGATGGGAGGGGGGGGGGGGGGGGGATTTTCCTCTGGATGAGAAACATGGCATCATATGGGGAGACAGAGAGTGAGGAGGCGGCAAAAAGTGGCAAGAAACGGCAACAACAGGGAGGAGAACTGTGGGAGACAGACATGGCCTCCCACCCTCTCCTCCTCTCTCCTCTCCTATTCTCCCTCTCCCTCTCTTCCTCTTGCGTCTCGACAGCGCTAAGTGATGCAACTCTGCAGAGCGAGACTGCAATCGCCACCAGTAGAGCCTGCAGTGTCTCTCACACTGACACTGGCGTCTTAACCACTTAGGAGGGGAGTGGTGGCAGCTGTCAAGGGAGGAGGAGTGGGCGAGTAATCTCTCCGAAACAGGATTATTTCATTCTTCACTTGAAGAAATGTTCTTTCCAGACTCTCAGTACATCGCCAAATTAATTCTAAAAACCCAGAGGTTCAGAGCGACGAAGTGTGTTCACCGTTTTTTACATAAAGACACAACTGGATGTTTAGTACTTGTCGGGTTTTATCAAAAGTAGAGTCAGACTGATTTTTGTGGGGCTGATTCCAATATCGAAACCTTTTCAGTCACGATAATTTGGCAATGATCTCATTATCAAAGCCTAAGAAATGTAATTGAGGCTTGATTTTACACTTTAACCCTAAAATATATATTTTTAAATAACTATGAATAAAAAGAAAATCACATATACTCAATTTAAGAAAATAAATGTTATTTTTAATGTTAAATGTTAACATAAATGCATCTTATTTTGTATTTTTTAATTCAGTAAGATAAGATAAATATCAGCAGAACTTTCCATGTAAGACATGTTTTAATAATGCCATTTACTGGAATTAAACTGAACCTACAAATATAATAAACTATCAAAACCAACAATGGATACGTAGGGATTCAGAATAAAGATATGTAGTCACATAAACAAGGTTGTAAACAATTAACATTTCCCTAATTAGACACAGACACCCCATAATCTGTCGCCTTACGTTTAATGTCAAAAATACAACCAGATATCTTTTGAGTTGTGTTCATGAAATCATTTTTATGTGATGGGGACATTTTCTTAGCTTCTATTCAAGGGACATTGTTTAAAAATCATAACGTTCTTCGATGGTTCGGTTTATTTTTCCTTTTCCTGCAGAGAGAAGCTCCAGTAGAACAGAAATCGATGCTGCGTTACCTTGTCGCATTTCTCAGGGAGAGTCCTTCATATTTGTACTTCAGTTGTATTTCTTCTCAACAGTTAAAGTGGAACAAGGTCAGACTCGATCTCTGGGTCGCTGAGTGCCATGTTGGAAGATTTAGTTTTAACACACAAGGCGGTTTGCACAGAAATTGAAAAATACTGGCAACTGCTGTCGACAGGGAAGACGATCGGAGGTTGATGGAGTTCATTGTTAGACAAACAGAGGGCAGAGGAGAACTTGGCTTTAGTGGTTGGAAGATGTAGAAATGGAAAGGAGATCCGCCGCGACTGGAATAAAGGATAAACCCACCTCATCCCAGTTTATCCCTTTGTAGCTGGAAGATGAACTTAGCCATGTATAGTCATAGTATACAAACTTTCAACATGACACCAGTTTACATGGACCATCTTACCAAGTGGTGGCTGCTTTGTCCATGAGTTTAATGTTTTTTAATCGTGTTCTCATAAAGGAAAGCTAAACTGAGCCGTCTTATTTTTCAAATGGAAGAAAATCACATTTAATAACGTATTTTAAAGCTGTATCAGTATTTTTGAGTTGTCTCTCAGCTCTGTGGAGCATTTTAGCATCTTTCAGCTCGTTGTTTTCATTTGACTTCACGGTTCAGTCTCTCTGCTCCGACTGTGGTTTCCAGCTGCCGCCACCAAACAGCAGCAATGTCACGTTATCCGGATAATTAGCTGGACAGATGTGTAAAGACAGATGTGTAAGATGGGCAATGCCTCTCCACTTATTCCCATTTTAGTTTTTTTTGTTTGATACCATCCACTAACACGGAGGAGGCAGAGTTTAGAACCTATGCTGCAGCCAGCCACCAGGGGGGCATCTTCACTTTTGGGGAGCAGTCATGTCGTCTTGTCGACTTGTTCACTGGATGTGAATTGTTTGTCACGTACAGTTTCACGAGCGGTAACATCTCTGAGTTGTGTTCTTACGTTTTTTGTGGTGCTGCCTCCGAGTGGACAAACTATTCCACCTATTTTAATTCGCGATGTTTACGGCAGCATCACTGAGGGAGTTGGAAACACTCACGGACAAGAGGACGGTAAACACTGAGCAGTTATACGTCCAGGGCGGCGTATTCATTCATCTTGTACCTGAAATCCTTGTTTTGAAAGAGTTTAACTGAGCTAGATTTTACTTTCTGCTCCTGAATTCACCATCGCGTGTATTTTACTGCCTCGTCCGCCCACAACTTTCTTTCTCCTAATTCTTTTCCTGCAGTACAACTCCCAGTCTTTCTTTTCTCTCCCTCTCTTTCTTCATTTATTGCCCTCCCTATCCCTGCTCCTCACTCAAAACCCCCTCCCATAATCCCTTGCACCACCACCGCCATCATCCCACCGTTTGGCATCGGGACAAGGTCAACACAGAAACCTCTTCACTTCTAACTCTCTGCTCTCCCTCCCTGTAATTCCTCACCATCAGCAGAGCAACAGATCCCTCCCTCCTCTGCCAATCCTTTCATCCACCGCCGCCCTCCGAGGACCGAGGGAGAGAGAAAGACTAAAGATCGAGAGGAGGATGAAGGAGACGGCCGGGGTAGTTGAAAAAAAAAAAGGTGCAGATATACTGGGTTGTGTTAAAAAGACAAAGAGGAAGAAGGAGGGAAGGAATATTGGGAAGTGGAGGACGAAGAAAGGAAGGAGGGGAGTCGGGGAGGAGAGACAGAAAGACTGTCACGTTGAGATGCAGCCGACATCAGTCTGCATCCCAGAAATCGAACTCTTCTTCTCCTTTTTATTGCTCAGTTTTCCCTCTCGCTCTTTCTGTTTTTACTTTTTCCTTTCCCTCTTTCTCTGCATCCCTCTTTCATTCCCTCAGCCCTGTCATCCAGACCTAAAACATACAAACACATGCGCCTCACATTCCTACGTGCAGAGCAGATTCACCCAATTTGTTTCCACTGTGTGTGTGTGTGTGTGTGTGCGCGCCGCCTGTGCCAAGTCAGTAAATAATAACCAATCCCAGCTGTACTGTAGGCCGTTCCTCTCATTCTCAGTGGGGAAACAAAGAGGCAGAGAAAGGAAAAAGGCTCCATCAAATTACAGAGTAATGAGCTGGAAAAAAGTCAGCGGAGAGTTAAGCAGGAAGAATCAATAACATTTTAATGCTAACTGGCATTATATGAGTCCTGTGGAGCTGCTAGTCAATGGTCTCTGTGTATGGGAGTTAGTGTACATGCCATTTGAAAGAGAAAAATGGCTTTGTACTGGTTTCTTACAGCGCTCTCAGGGTCATACCACCTTAAAGCTTCTCCATCCTGCCGCCGGAGGCAAAGCTGCCGCGCGGCTACAAACCTCGGCAGTTTCCTTCAAAAGTCTTTAAAACAATTAATAATTGAGTTGGCTTCGTCACAGTGGGTTAAAATAACCTCCGAATGTCATCCTGATTTTTGTGGATTTGTGGGTTTGAATCTGGACAAAACCAGCGTGGATCTTTTTTTCACCTTCAGGTTAAGAAGAGGATTGATGAAGCGAAGGATTGGGAGGGAACGGAAGCAAGAGAGACAGATGGACAGAAGGGGAATAAGCATAAACACTAAATGAACTGCTGGGACTTAAATGCATCTATCAGGGTTTTATTAAATAAATCTAAACACTGATATTTGATCGTTAGGCCCCACATCCACCTGTAGCCTCTTTCAAAAGCTTATTTTGTAAACTTTACAGAGTCAACACATGCCACATTATTGGGAATTGCATTGGCACTGCTTATGGGAAACTGCATGAAACTATGTCTCTTCAATCAATCGCCATGACCTCTTTGAGAGGTTTGTCACTGAAGCGCAATGAATCATGGGAAATGTTGGGCCGGGAAGGATCCACCTTTGAATTGGGACGGTCTAGTCACGCCGCTGTCGGTCTACGAATGCAGCCGACGAAGGATGCGGCCCCTCATTGAGACTCAGCTCGTATCAAGCATGTCCAATATGTCCGTGTTCGATACTGGACTGCTAGCATGTTTGCATTTAGCTGCTCACACCGACTAGCAGACCACGATTTCCTCAAATTCTGACCGTGTAGTGAAGAGGAACAGGTATGGGTGTGGAAATGTAGTAATGGTCTTCAGCCGTGGAAACTGAGGTTTGCACACCATCACAGTCTTGCAATTAAATCTAACTGTCTCATTAACAATGTCCATAATTTGGTATTTTAGTCGCCTCACCTTGACAAGAACCCTTTTTGCCAATTAGAAAAACTTGTCCAAGGTATAAGACAAGTTTTTTTGTGTTTCGCACAAACCATGTGGCAGAAGCTGTAGAAAGCAAAACATTTAAACCACGGGTCATAAAACATGGCCAAAGAATTTGGGTTTTGTAGAAGTATCTAATATTGACTGGCTTTCTTTGGCGATGGTTTTGCAACAGGCTGTCTGACCACCAACCTTCCAGCACCCACAACAGTTTTCAGTTATTTATGTCACCATTTTCCGCAGATCAGATCAAAGCTCGACCAGTAATGTTCCCAGTCTCCTATTATACAAATTATTTCAGTAATTTATTCTGTGTAAGATGTAATTTCTGTCCATTATATGTCCGTGGGGAGAATAGTGCTGGGAAATATTGAATAAAACCATTGGTAGAAAAGAAATCAATACAATTTTTTGATAATTAACCATTAAGGTCATTTATCCAGACATACACTTATTCCTGTCCCTCAACGTTTCTGCTTTCCTCTTTACGTCATTGCAAATTGAGTCTCTCTCGGCTTTGGACATTCGGCCTAAAAAAACAAGTAATTTAGCATCTGGGAAACTGTGAGGGGGCGTGTTTCACTATGTTCTAATACTTTAAGGACAAGATGATTTAACTGAGTATTTGCCAGGTTACATTGGATGAAAGTGTGTGTTGGCTGCAGCCCTGGCGGAGCAGACACCAAATCAATGGTTCGACATCTTCAAAGCAGCAGAGAGCTGAGAAAGGAGAGAAGTAATCTGACAGTCTGTCCATTGTAGTTTCACATCTATGGACCAGAGCACAGAGGAAGTCCATTTCTGATCCTACGCCCATCTGCCCTGCCACCTGATCCCTCTTTACAATCATTCCTCTCCAACTTTGCCAAGACATATTCTTTCCCTTTATCCAGTGTTTCTCTCTTTCTCCTGGTTCACTCCCTCTCTGTCAGGCCTTTTTCTCATTCGCCTCCTTCCCCAAACACAAGACCGAAGAGAAATGGAAGAAGGAGAAAGAGAGAGAGAGAGGGAGCGAGGGGAGAATAAGACGGAGAGAGAGAGAGAGAGAGAGAGAGAGAGAGAGGGTGAAGGGGGGAGTGATTTGCTGGGGTGGGGTTTGTGGAATTTGGTCTATGTTTGGTTTGGAAGTGAAGGCCCCGGCGCTGGGCTCTCAGGAGGATAACGAAAAGAGAGGGAGAAGAAAGGGAGGTTTATGGATGTGTGTGCACCCTCACAGGTGGTCGGCACATACTGTCAGTGGGGGGGGTCTGTGTCTTTGCTGGACGGTGTCGGCATGTTGACAATGTTAATGATATCTGCGCTCGCAGCATGTGTGTACATCTTGTCCGTTTATTTGCAGATGTTGGCACAGATGCTCGCAGCTTTTAGCATGTAAGACTCGGAGAGAGGACGAGGCAGAGAGAGAGAGAGAGAGAGAGAGAGAGAGAGAGAGGAGGAGGAGGAGGTGAATAAGACATTCCTAAGAAAGAGGAGGAGGAGGAGGAGGAAGAGGAGGGGGAGATGTAGGGAGCCAGTGGTTAGTTAGTGGTTAGAAACTAAGAGGAGAAAAATGGATGTCTGGTCCAGGGCTGGGCCCAAAGACGATACCGCAACCCGCCAACGAGCCAGGGGAGAGGAGCAGAGGAGAGGAGCAGAGGAGAAAAGTCAAAATAAGTTATGTTGAGGAGGAGAACCAGGGGAGGCCTCTTCCTCCTATGAAGCCTGCTCACTCCTGCCTGTGCCGGGGGGGGGGGGGGGGGAGAAAGAGGGGGAGTAGAGCTTTTATAGCGGAGCTGAACCCACTGAACCCACCATATACAAACAGCAGGGCAAGTAGGGAGCCAGCCGAGGGTCGAGGCCACCAGAGTATGGGATGGCCGGAGGTACGAGGAGGAGGAGGAGGAGAGGAGGAGGAGGAGGAGGAGGAGGAGGAGGAGGAGGGGAGGAGAGGAGGAGGAGAGTGATGGAGGAAAAAGAAGGAGGCTCATCACAGGTCTTCTCCTCTTTTCGTCTGCACACCATCAGTTTGGGTGGAGTTTCTACGTGCTTCCTTCCTGTGCTCACTTTCTTTCTTGGCTACACCAAAGAAAAAATTCTCTCACCTCTTTCCTTCACCAATTTTCCTTTCTTCTCTTCCTGGGTTTACTTCTTTCATTCCTTGTTTTCATTCCTTCTTGCTGTCATTGTTTTCTTCACTTCATGTATTTATTTTATTCTTTCTTATATATTATATCCTTTATATATTATGTCTTTATTATTTGTTAACTCTTCCCTCCTTCTTTCTTTTGCTTTACTTACCTTTTCTTCCTACATTCATCTTCCTCCGAGTACATTACTTTCTCTCTCCCCATCTTTTCTTTCTTTCTTGGACATTTTCCTTATTATTTACTTTCCTTACTTTTTTCTTTTCTTTTTTCACTTCACATTTTTTCTTCCTTCGTTCTTTTTTAAGTCGTTTTTTTATGTCTTTTGTCAAATTGTTCGCTTCCTTCACTTATTACCCTTACCCTTGACACTCTCTTCTTACCTTCACCTTATTCGCACTCTCCTTCCATCCTTATTTCCCCTCCTTTCCTATAGCTTCCTTCTTTCCCTCCTCCCTTTCCACATAAACATACCACTCACACACACACACACACACACACACACACACACACACACACACACACACACACACACACACACACACACACACACACACACACACACACACACACACACACACTCACACGCAGTATATGCCATATGTATGAGCAGCACTCCCACCCTGCATCAGACAGTGTGGGTGGAAAGGGGCTCTAAAGCAGACACACCCAACAACAACAGGAAAGGAGTTTGCTTGGCTCTAGGCTTTTTTAGAGAAAAAACATCCATGAGCGTCTGTCCGACCTTTAGAGAACAGCATGATGCAACGAGTCTGCAACGTGCACATCGCTGCCGTCACACGAAAAAACCCACATTCCCAGAAACTCTTTGCCCCGGCCATCGCGACGCATCATAGAAAAATCAGAAAGGAGAGGGTTGGTGGTGGTTTTCTCACGGCTCTACAGGGTCAGACACCGTGGAGATTCAGTGTAAGTTAAAGCGTGACGACCAGTGCAGCTGGAGTTGGGACGCGTTTCTAATGCAGAGGCGGATCGTCCTGTAGGGAGGAAGAGGCGTCATGATTGGTGTCATGGAGGTCGAGGACTTGTGGGATTTGATCACCCAAACTGTTGGAAGGAAAAAAGGAAGCAGCGTTGCCTTTTCAAGTGAACCCGTGAAAATTCAAACACTCATCCATCCACCCTACCTCCTCCTTAAGAGATCATCCATACACTGACCTCCTCCATAAAATGTGTCCATCAACTGACCTCCTCCAAAAGATCCATCCATACACCCTACCTCCTCCTTAAGATCCATCAATCCACCCTACTTCCTCCATTAGTTCCATCCATCCACCCTTCCTCCTCCATAAGATCCACCTATACCTACTTCCTCCATTAGTTCCATCCCTCCACCCTGACTCCTCCAGGCAGTTTAGAGGCATCAATCTGCTTCAGTGTACTAAAAACAGCATCTGAAGCCCCTCTCCACAAGCCTTTATCATTTTATGATTTAGAACATTTTTGTACGTTTAAAAACTAACAATTTGACAAAAGAAACAACATCATTCAGCAATTTATGAAAGTGTTATCACCATGGGGAGAATAACAGAGGGCCCAGCATAGAACCCTGAAGAACTCCAGATCTGAGATGGGTTAGAGGAAGAGGAGAATGGAGCTACAATTTTCCATAATAATAATTATTTTCACTTTCAATTAATCAGTTGGCTATTTTCTCAAATTTCTGAGTTTCTCAATTGTCAGAGGATAAATTTGAAATTGTCAATTATTAATGAATTAATTAATAAAAAAGCAGCAAATCCTCAAATCTCAGAAGCTGGAACCAGCAATTATCAAAAAGGTCGCAGGTGAATTTTTGTAAATTCTTATCCAGTTAATAGAAACTCCAAATAAATACAAATATCTAATGTGTTTTAATATGACTGTGATTATGTGAGTGACTGAGACAACAAACGAATCCCAGAGCAGCACAGCCACAGAGGAGCATCAGGGTTTGTGAGGTTGATTATATCAGAATACATGAGCCAGTGTGTGAGTGTTGTTTCTACCTTAGAACAGCCGGTGGACAGTCGCTCCTCCGCTCCCTGTGCTTCTGCCTGGAGATGCTCTCGAGTCTGAGGACACAAATCAGAGTCTGTCCGGTGTCTCCTGAACCATCTTCGATGAAGTTATCAGTTGTCAGTTGTCGGTTTCGAAATGAAACGAGTCGGTGTTTCCAAAGCAAATCCTCCCTCAGGAATTCGCTCAGAAAGCCTGTTGAGAGAGGAACTGAAAACCGGGTCCGGGGGAAGTTTCGTCTGGAAATGAGACTGACGTCGTGTAAAGGAAGAACTGCGGAGAAAGCACTCGGTCAGATGAGAGGCTGAAGGAGCTCAGACACGCCGCGTGAAGGGAGAAGAGGACGGGGATCCTGGAGGCGCATCGCTCGGTTGCGACGCTGGTCAACTGGAGCTCCAGCTGCGGAGAGGAGGGGAGAGACTGAGGGAGGGAGGGAGGGAGAGAGGGAGGGAGGGAGAGAGAGAGGGAGGAGAGGGAGGGAGGGGAGGGAGGGAGGGAGAGGGAGGGAGGAGAGGAGGAGGGGGGGGAGGAGGAGGGAGGGAGGAGAGGGGAGGAGAGAGAGGAGGGGAGGGGAGAGGAGGGGGGAGGGGGAGGAGGAGGGGGAGGAGGAGGGAGAGAGAGGAGAGAGGGAGGGGAGGGAGAGGAGAGGAGGGAGGAGAGAGAGGAGGGAGGGAGAGAGAGGAGGGAGGGGAGGAGGAGAGAGAGAGAGAGAGCTCCAGCCTCCTCCCCCAGCTGTTGACTCTTCTTTAGACTTATTTTTGATATAACTTTATTCCAGATGTAATGTGTTGACAGAGAAGCTGAGGAACAAAAACTAAAATATGTCTGTATTGGAGCAGAAACAAATAACACACACACGCACACGCACACACACACACACACACACACACACACACACACACACACGCACACACACGCACACACACACGCACGCACACACACACTCTCTCAGTAGGGTCCAGTCTGTCTCATTGTCGCCCTCTTGTGAAGTCAGAACTCTGAGTTCACTGAGCAGATGTTTCTCTGTGTCCACAGGCTGAGGCTGTGTTGGTATCAGGAGTGCTGCCCTGCAGGCTGCTGGTTATAATGCCACAGGACTGGTACCAGTTGAAAAGGGCTACTGGGAATAACAGAGAGCTCAATAGTTGAACATTTATTGATTCATACACTGGGGAGATTCAGTTGTTGCAGCAGCAGGCAGTTCAGAATGAGGCAGACAAGAGAATAGAAAATAGAGAAAAGGAAACAGAATACGAATTAAAAATTAATAAAAAAATGCTGAGTATGCACGTAATATATACACCTTCACTGTAGTACGTATGATTTTGATTTATTGATTTATGAGCTTGCGGTGAGCGTATTGAGCCACCACACCTCCGAGGCAGCAGGGGGCGGTAATGCGAAGATAACACCCGGTGATTACAAAATGGACAGACGGTCCGCTGACGTCATAACGGGCGTGACCGCCGCGGGGTGTCTCTCTGCTTGAGAAGCGATCGAACAACAACTGTGTGAACAGCGCGACGGGATCATCATGGATCGAGGCTACGGTTCAGGTACTGACCCGGTTTCTGTTTGCAGATAAATATACAGGTGGAAAAATTATTTGCGTTAAATAGTGCGCAGTTACGAACGTTATTTTGGTTTTTTTTTTTTTGTACCGGTTAGCCACATGCTTTGTTACAAATGTTAGCCGTTAGCTAGCTCACGTTTCAGCTAGCCGCTGGAACCAACATCCAAACAATAGCCTGTGTTCGCGCTAAACCAACAACCTGCTGGCGGATTGTTGTTGGTAATATTAGGGGTTGTGTTGATAGCGAGTTGATTGTGTTTTTTTTATTATCAAGGAAACGCATGCGAGTGCCCGTTAGCTAGCCAGGCTAACCCGTTTTTATTAGCAGAGTGCTTTTTTTTGCTAACATGCTAACATAAAGGATTGTGGCCCATTTTTGGGCTTGATGTAGCTACTTCTGTTAAAATGGAGTCAGTCTGGCGATAACACACTATAAAGTGAATAAAATGGCCGCCTGTGTAAAGATGTGTCCAAAAGTTGTTTTTTTATTAATTCACTCGAATGCAGTGTTTTAAGGGAAGCTCCCAGGAGATTTTTTATTCTTGCATATATCTACTAGACCAAAATGAATCCACACAGACCTTTAAACTTGTTGTTTGCCAAATGATTTGTCAACTTGAAACGAGTAAATAATCAATTTCCCATTTTCTTGTTTCATAGGTTACAGTTGGGGAGGTGGAGGTGGAGGGTCTGGCAGCAGAGGTAAGGAAATGTGTGGATAAACGCATGTACTGCACGATGGAGGAAAACCACACAATAACACCATGACCCAGTTCAGACCTGGTATTTACATCTGCCCTGTGTGATCCGATCTTCAGTGCTCCGCACTAATTTTAGTTCTGTGCTCTGAACACGAGATGTGCCCGGAGACGCGATCGCTCACGCCCCCTTTCCACCAGGGCCAGTTCGAAACCAGCGCCTAATCTGAAACCAGTTCTCTGTGTTTCGATGACCAGTTAACAGGCTCTCGGCCAGAAAAACTGGTTTCAGGTTGGCACCAGCTCGTTTCTGGTCTTGAAGAAAGAACCAACTGCACCAGAGGATGGGGGTGGGTTCATCGTGACCACCGAGACCAACCACAACTTTGTTCTTGAGAGCGAGTGGAGTCAGGACGAGCTGAAATAGAGAATGAATGCGCGCAGATATGAAGCAAGATTTTACAAATTGATCGATCATTATGTGGTGATTAGTGTTGATATTGTAAGAGAGAGCGGAGTTTAGTTAGACCGACAAAGCAAACTGGTTCTTAAAGGTCACAAGTTGAACCAGCAGTAGCACTCGGTTCACTTTGCTGGAAAAGGGGGTATCAGACCACGTTCTGGGATCCATTTGGCCACATATGTACGACCGCCTACAAAGCCCTATGTGTGTCTGTGTGCCAACACACTCTCAAACTTACTGACATCAGACACATCTGTAGACTCCTGACTAGGTCAAAACATGATTTGATTTCTGCAAACACAAATGACAGAGCTGTAAAGTGAGATCCGATCTTTCAGGGCAGATGTTTATACTGGGTCTGAGCAAGTCTGCAGCCAACAGTAGCTTTATTAATCTGTAGCGAGGTGACAATGAAACAGTATTGAAATTCTGATATTGTATTTGTTTGCAGTATAAATACAGTTTTAAAAAAAAAAACAAGTTGTAATCATGAATAGGAAAGAGTCAAATTGAGAGGAGGGGTCCTTTTGATTAAAGCGCTGATCTGTTTTTAGTGGTCACTTTGTCATAATTATATTCAATTCCACAGGTTCTAGTGGCTTTGACATGTACGGTGGAGGTTACAAGGACTCGATGTCCGGGCTCGGGGGCTATGGAGGAGGCGGTGGAGGAGGAGGAGGAGGAGGTGGAGGAGGCAGCGGTCAAATGAAGAGGAGTCTCTCTGGAGCATCCATGCTCTCATCTTCAGGCACGCATGCAGACGCGGTCATTGCCAAGATCAACCAGCGACTTGACATGCTCACTCAGTTGGAGGGGGGGTTGAAAGGGACCCGGGGTGACAGGTAAAAACTTTTCGCCTCGTTCTGATCCATATTGTCTTCATCCGTACATCACCACTTTCACACATGCATGACAGCAAGAGCATCCAATTTCCCACTAGTGTATTTCATATCGGAAGCCATCAATCAATAATATACACAGTTGTTGCGGCGACTCGATTTATAGCTACTAGCTAACTTAGTGCTTATGTTGCGTGCTGCCTGAACCATGTAGAGAGAGCGTTGTCACCGGAGTAAAGGGAAATGTTAACTAGACGGGTGCTGTTAAAGTTTCCACGGACACACGGCCACAAAATCTGCACTGTGATTCCCTCTGGTAAGCACCGGCTGAGCCAGTACCCAACCATATTTCTGAATGCCTGAAAAAGTCCACCCCGAATTTTTACTTTCATCTGGATAAACATCTCGGTAAATGTCTTTAAAAAAGATGTTTTAATCTTATAAAGCTATTGGTAATGAAAAAAGTTATCTTGTCTAGTGTGGGTCCCGTATTCTTAAAAATAAGTCAAAGTGGTTGTTTTAGTCTTTACCCACATTTCACACTCAGTTTTGGTGCAAACATGTTGGCCTCACCTCCTGTTTGGGATGAAAAGGGCACGAGTTGCCCACCGGCTTCATTTCAGTGCATCTGACGAAGCTTTGACTGCTGTGTTGTGGTTTGTCTGGTTGCTGGTAAGAAGAGTTGTGATCCATCAAAACCTTTACATGTTGTGAAAATGCATGGCCGCCCCCTGCTGGAGATATACATCCTTGAACATGAAGCCATCTTTATATAGCTCTTCTTAAACATTACTTTTGTCTTGATTTGTTTATTTGTTCATTCATTTTGTTCCTCTCATCCTCCATGTGACCTAACCCTATGTTCTGGCTTTAGGTTACACAAGTGATGAGTTTTCAAGTGTTGCTTGATATTACTTTGTCAAGCTGAAATGTTTACTGTAGGTTGCCTGCCATATTAATTTAAACAATGCCCATAATCCTGGGTAAAACACTCCAGGATGTATTTGAATCCCCTTCCTGATTATTCATTCTAGTCCAGTCACTTTCCAGGATATGTCACCTCTTGTGCCTCAGGGTCACTGGTTCTCATGGACCATGTTCATGCCTGTGAAGGATTGTCAGCGTTAAAAACTGCATTTCCCTAATCTGCAGGATAGTGTTTGATCTCCAACAGAAAAATGTGGTTGGATGAAACTGAGCAAAAATAAGAATAAATTCACTACATCACAAAAGACCCCAAGCAGCGCAATAACTTGTTTTGGATCATTGATTTCTGATCTACTGTGGTTTGTGAAATACAAACAAAACAAATGGAGAAAGCGAGATCATGGAGGAGAAGGAAAAGCAGGTGGAGAAATCCGAACCTGACTGTCCTCCCTGCCTCCCTTGCTCTGTGCTTCTCTCTATCAACCCTCTCCCTCCCTCCCTCCCGCAGGTTTGACCAGTACGAGTCTTTCGACTCGCGCACTTCCTCCCTCGCCTCCTCCCGAGATCTCTACAGATCTGGCGGCAGTAGCTATGGCTATGATGGTGGCCGTGGGGACAATCTGCTGTTGGGTCAGCGAGCAGGCTCTGGCTTCGGAGGGGGAATGGGGCTAGGAGGAGGAGGAGGAGGCGGAGGCTTTGACAGCCCGTCCTCTTCCTATGGAGTCGCTAAAATGCGACAGAATATGAGGGATTCCTTCACCAGTAGCCAGGGAGGAGTTTCTGAAGGTGGAGCATGGGTATGGGGAGGAGCAGGCCGACGTTCCCCCAGAAGGGGTGGAAGTGCTGGGGGTCGAGGAGCTGGCGGAGGTTTTGGAAATCTCAGGTCTGATTCCACTCCATTAGGCGGTGGGAGGGGAAGTGGCAGTGGCAGTGGTGGCCAGTCCCACCGTGGCCACTCTCCAGGAGGTGGTAGAGGCAAGCTCCCATCCCTCCTGTCCAACCGCATGTACCCTGAGAGCGGGGGCTTCTATCAGGGTTCCGCTCAAGGGCCTCACGACTTTCCAGGGAGGCACTTTGGAGGGGGCCCACGGGCTGGCCGCCAGCGAGGCCGCAAGAGACCCCTCAACAAAGTAAGTACCTCTTGCCAAATAAGACCTCCTCAGACACTGGGCAAAAGTTTAGCCCTTTCTGATTCCCCTGTTTGTGTTCCCTCTACCAACTGGCAAGTCAGCCTAAAGAGCTAGTGCCTGCTGTGCCATCAAACTGTCACAAATAACCCCCAACACACACATTTTAAACATCACTTGCTCATTAAATCTTCCCCCCCGCCCTTATTGGATGTGGTCAGAAATGCAAGTGACAGTTCTCTGCCCAGTTCTTTGTCTTGTGGGGTCGTTGATTCACTTTATAGATTTTATTTTTTTTTTTTGTATCTTTTGCCCCAATCCCGGGTCTTCTTAAGATAAGGCTAACGCTACTCATGTGGAAACTTCCCATAAAAAGAGCCATATCAATACTGCTAATTGGCTTTGACCAGCATGAAGTGTAGAATTCATTGATGTGTTGATGAGGAGCTCTGGATGTACTGTCACTTTTGTTGTTGTTAGAAAATGTGAATTAATTTTTGTTGACTGCAGCAGCAGCAACAACAGCAGCAGCAGCAGCAACAACAACAACAGCAGCAGCAACAACAGCAGGTGAAGCCACAACGTCCAGATGTCCAGAAAAAGAGAAAACAGATGCTCACTCCAGCCGATGAACCTGAGTCCAAGATAAATAAGACGGAGAGTGCAGGGACAGAGGTTACCCAAGGTACGAAATACAAGGCCCAAACTGTCCCCTTAAATTCAATCAAGTTCCACCCAATTGGATACGTATAGATATCAGTCCCCTAAATGGGCCGTATTTTTGTCCTCAAGATCCATGAATTATTCCCTAAATTCTCCTCGCAATCAAACCGATAGCTGTAAAACATCTCTACGTTGGCGGCTGTAATAAACAAGCTCATTACTTAGGTGGGTGACGTTTGTTGTTCTGTTGTCTGTGTCCATAGAACCAGCTGAGAAAAACGGTAGTGCCAGTGAACCAAAGGCCGCAGCTGAGGTGAGAAGACACAGAAACTCTTTGATTTCTAATCTAATGTCCTTTTTTTTTACTTGAGCCCCGCTTGCATTGCTTGTTCTGATGGCACATCACTGCGTTACTGGACTGTTGCACAGCTATCAGGACAGAAGAATTCAAACATCATTTGTAAAGATATAAAGACCAACTTTTATTCTTTTATCTAAATGTAGGTTCCTGTCTTACAGGCGACAAAACCTGCTGGGACGCAGATGGAGATAAAGGTGAGTTTCACTTTACATCACTTGTTGTCTTGTACTCTTTGTGTCTCGTTTTAAAATCTTTGCTCGTCTAACTTCTGCTCTCGTGCTCTTGATTAGCTTCACCCAAGCAAGAGGACAAGAAAAAGCCACAGGGAAAACAGAGCCCAGTACAAAGTCAGGACAAGCACCCCAAAATGAGAAAGAGGCGGGGCTTCCTGGAAAGGTGAGCGAGAAATTAAAAACACCTAACAACCACTCGCAAGTCACTACGTCACCCCCTTGTTCGTTTTTGTAGCTACACCATTGCTCCGTTTCTCACTGTGCTGCTGTATTGTGAGTGGCGTCCGGTGCTAACCCTCTGAATTGTCTTCTCAGGGTGATGTTTGCCTGCTCGGTTTGCAAGTTCCGCTCCTTCTACAAGGAGGAAATGGAAACTCATCTCGACAGTCGCTTCCACAAGGACCACTTCAAGTTCCTCTCCGGCCAACTGTCCAAGCCCACAACAGACTTCCTACAGGTGAGACTGGGATTCATCACAATCATAAGCTTTTAGACACTTTGTATTCTATCATTTTCCTGAGCGCACTTAAACAGAGCGTGGCCGTCCTGAAATCATAATTTTATAAAGTCACATTTTTGCATATTCCGGGTAATTTCTTCACCATATCGTGAAGTTCTACATGTGAATCTCGACAAATTCAATATATTTCACAAAGGCGATTGCTTTAAACTGTATTTACAGTTGGTGCTGGTATTTTCTCTTTCTGATGGAAATGAAAACTTTATTTCTGTGTGTTTTTTGTAGGAGTATTTGCAGAACAAGTTTACGAAGACGGACCAGAGGATCAGCCAGGTAGAGAACCACAGCGCTGCCATCTGCCAGGTTTACAAAGAGCAGGACCTCACCAGAGGTAGGTAACAGCTGCTGTGTGTGTGTGTGTGTGTGTGTGTGTGTGTGCGTACAGGCAAAGTGATTGCTAAGTGCAGAAATCTCTCGCCCCCGTAGATCTTGGAATGGAGCACTTCATGAGGAAGGTGGAAGCTGCTCACTGTGCAGCATGTGACCTCTTCATTCCCATGCAGCAGCACCTGATACAGAAACACGTCAAGTCTGCTGACCACAACTACAACCGCAAGGTACGACACAGCCTCATCATTTTCATACACAAAACATAAACAATTATCTTCATTATATCAGTAAACTGTTTCAATAATACTTTGTACAAACAGATTATTTTTTAAAACTAGTCGTATATTTTATATAGAGCTCATTACCACAAGTCCCGTACAGACTGAACCAACGGAGACACTTACAATCTCGGTCTAATGATGGTTGACGATTACTCCGCTTCCTATCCTACCTGTGAATGACCTGCGGCTGTCCTTTCTTTCACTCAAGGGGATGATGGAGCAGTCGAAGAGGGGCAGCCTGTCTGTCGCTCGAAGCATCCTGAACCACAAACTCATTGGCAAGAAGCTGGAGAGTTACCTCAAGGTATGTACAGTGTCGTGCTCCTGGCCAGGGGCTCGAAACACATTGTACGAGTACAATTGTACTTTTCTTTGCTTTGCATATAGGAACATGGATAAGAGTTTGTGGGCTCATGTTCATGTTTTTAACCGAAATTTAGAGCAGCACCTTAAATCTGAATATCGCCAAACTGCAAAACATATTGTTGAAGACACTTATTTGAATCTCATGTGATCGTGAGTGTAGGGCGGCTTCTACAAAATATACTTAAAACTGTTCTGTCATTTTCAGGGTGAAAACCCGTTCACTGGTAACCAGGACGACCAGGATCCAGATGACTCCATGGTGATGGACGTGTCCGAGCTGGATTTAACCAGTGAGACAGCTGATGGGCAGACAGCTGATGAGCAGACAGCTGATGAGCAGACAGCAGATGATCAGACAGCAGATGATCAGACAGCAGATGATCAGACAGCAGACAGTGAGACAGCAGACAGTAAGACAGCTGATGATCAGACAGCAGACAGTAAGACAGCTGATGATCAGACAGCAGACAGTAAGACAGCTGATGATCAGACAGCCGACAGTAAAGCAGTCGATGGTAAGGAGGCAGACGCTCAAGCAGCCGATGGTCAGACGGCTGGCGGTCAGATGAAGGAGGTGGCCGAGGGAGGCGCAGGCCAAGAGGCGGTCAAGGGCGAAGCAGTAACTGAAGCTGCAAAGGAGGAAAAGATGGAGGAGGACCTAGGAATGGGAGGAGAAGAGGAGGAGCCGGAGAACCAGGAAGAAGAGGATGGTTTCGAAGTGGGAGAAGACGACGAGGGGGAGGAGGGATATGTGGTGCACGACGAGATTGGCGAAGAGGGATTACCGGGCGAGCTGGAGGATGAGGATGAAGGAGTGGAGGCAGCCGAAGCTGAGGAGGAAGAGAATCACAAATGACTTTTGCACCCTGGGTTTGACCTCAACCTAAAACATCTGTCTGGACCAGTCAGTGACCCCTCCACCCTCGCTTCCTAATTTCATTGTCAGGCTTATTAACAAATACACATATTGTACCTGCTCCCTCCATTTCTTTCTATAATGACTTTTTTTTTGTTGTTAAAGGAACAGTTGGACATTTTGGGAAATAGTTCTATTTTTTGGCAGTTTTTAGATAAAAAGATCACTTTAACTATAGCTGCTTTCCGCAGTTTCTCCATATTTCCCCCGGAGGAGTTGCAGTCTGTGAACGCAAATGTCAGAGTGAGACGCTGCGCAGTTTCTGTGGACTTTATCCGATAGATGGACGCAAAGATGAAAGAAAAGAAATCTCTCCCGTTGACAACACGGTGAAACACACATGGAAGACACCGATGAATGTGTAAAGAGAGTTTTATGGTGATCAGAGCTGACGACGGTGTCCGGCTGCCGTAAACAAAACGACGTGGTCTTCGCAGCAGAGTTAATGCATCACTTCCTGTCTGCTGCACCCGGCTGCTCCACTTCTTGCCTGAATAACGCAGAGGATTTGTTGCTGGTGTGAACGCGGCTCATGTTGGTGTTCTTGTACTTATTAGCTTAGACTGTGGATCTCCAAAGCTTCCTGATGAACTCTCATAATAATATTAAACATCACCACTGCAGTGGTTTGTACCGTTTATAATTTGTTTTAACAAGACACAAAATAATTGTATTTCCTAGAATGCTTAACTGTTCCTCTTAATAGTTTTCTTGTGCCTCTAAATTTTGGACTCATTTGTTTAGAATTTGTCATGAGTAATGTAAAGTTGAGACATGATGTACTTTGTTTTTTCTTCTGATCAGAGTTGACACAATGTCGCAGCCTTCTGCTTATTATCAGTATTCATGATGAATGGATGTTTGTTCTCAGTTTTACTTAAATCTAGAACGATGTGGGTTTTTCTCCTGCAGCTGCAGTGACTGAGATATGACGGTGAACTCTACTGTTGGTAGAGTCAGTGGGATATTCAGTCGTCGTCCTCTTTAATGGTTTTGTGTCACTCTGAATAAGAAATAAACTTGTTGAAGAAATCCCGTTCACTGTTTTTGTTTTTAAGATTTTAATGGAGTCATTTACCTTCAGTCAAAAGAAGAGAAGTTAAAACAGTGACAGGATGGACCACCCATGTTACATTGTCAAATAACACACAGGTTATTAAGTCAGTTTGTTCAATCTTACAAGAAAAAAACATTTCACCTTTCACTGCATTTCAGCTTCCAAGTGGTAGTTATCCAATATAATACTATTCAACTTAATGAAGCCTGAAGGTAATTTGTCTTAGCGTAAGTAAAAGACAAAAAACAACATGCAGACATGCACTGATTAACAACAATACAAATTATGCATAATTAAAGTATAGTCCACATCGCAGATAGGCATTTTGGAATAAGTTATTCACATGTTGAGCTCTAGAGGCCAGAATTGACCTTGTCACATCTGACACAATAACATATTGTACATAATGTAGCCTACTGCTAATTGGTTCTTGGTACCATGTTAATGTGGCCAGTTGGAACGTTATGATGAATCTACCAAATTCAGTCAAGTGCCTCACTACCGCTGAGGTAAAGGATTTATCCATTAAAGTTATTCAAAAATAAATACACAACTTTATGTAAACAATGATAGCTGATAAATTGAGGCAGAGGTCTGTGTTTGTCACCTTTTGTTTTATAAATATGTTCTGTTATAACTAAATAAAACTCAGAGTAAACATATCGCCAGCGTTGTAAATGTTGGGTTATTGTTGGTTATTTTTAATGTAAATAAGTAAATACAATCCCATCAGAAAACTGAAATGAGAAAAACTGCATTAGTTTTTATTTATCAATTTGAAAAAGCAGGAAAACTAATAAATGCATTTATTATGGAAATGTTTGTCTTTTTTATTTTGGTAGGGACGAGGGAGAGACAATATAGAACCAGTGAATATAAAGGAATATCTGGTAAATTATTTAAATGAAAATGGAAAATATAATATTTTTAGGGCAGTTTATTTTTGCACATGCAGTTTTCCAAAGAAATGGTTTTTTTAAAGTGATTTTCAAGTGATTTGCACGTGTTTTCTTTATTATTAATTCAGACTCAGACCTGTTGACTTTATATGAAGAAATTGAAAGGTTCTAAACTATCTTTTATTTAAATAAAACATTTTAATTTCAGGCTCTGACCTGTTGAATCTATATAAATTGATTGAATGAGGTTGAATAGTTTTAAATTAAACATTTTTAAAATGAAAACTTGTTCAATCCATAGACTGTATATAAATTATATAAATAGATTTAATATTTTTAATTATTTCAGACTGACTTTTTTACTTTATATAAAAAGGTTGAATGGATTTAAATTAAAATGAAAACTGTAAATTCTTTCAGGCTCTGATTTGCAGAATCCACAGACTTTATATTAATTAAATAAAAAGGTTGAATGGTTTTAAGCCAAACGCTTTTTAAATTAAAATTGAAACTTGAAATTCTTTCAGTCTCTTGCGTGATGCGGACCCGTGGGTGGGGTGGGCGGGGCGTGCGGCCGAGTGGGCGGGGCCGGGGTTGGGTGACATTTGCGCTGACAGACGCTCGGCCCTGCCCCCGTGCGTCTGACGTCAGCGACGTCAAACGGGACTGTTTGTTCTGGATCTGGGGCGAGGAAGGTCCGCGCGGCTGACACCCGCCTGGAGAAGGTAAAACCCGCGTCCCGCGCCTCCGGGTCGGTGCCGGAGCTTCACCCGAACACGGCTCGCAGCCTCCGGGACGCGCTGGAGCGGCCGCGCCGGCCGTCGGTGGCGCATTTGGCGCGCTGTCAGTGAGCTTCCTCGGTGAGGGAGCATGAGCGCTCTCCGCAGGCCTCGCACCGGGTTGAGCACACGAGTCAGATGGATCTTAGCCCTTTAACTTAGCACGGTTCGGCGCGGACGCCCCCGGGTCGCACCCGTCCCCTCGCGGCGCTCGTCCCGGTTCGCGGAGCGGGACCCTCCGCGCTGTCAGCGCGCACGTTCGCTGCAGGTCGCTCGCACGCTAGCCCGTTAGCGGCTAGGCTGTTTGTTTGTAGCCCCGCAGGCCGTATTCGTGACATAAGTTACGTACCTTTCGGCAGCGTAGTCCACGCGCAGGTGGCGCAGACGCGACGTGCGTCATGCGGAGCGTGCGAACCGCGTGCGAGTGGTATTGTGACCGGCCGTGCGCGTGCGGAGCTGTCACTGTCACTTAGGGCGAGTGGAGCCTGCGATGCGGTGACAGGAAGGTTAGCAAGACGCTGCTAGCCGCAGCTGCGCAGGAGCCCTCCGTACGATGCGTAGCGGTATTCACCACGCGCAGTTACGCCGGCTCCGTAGCGCCCCTCAGACTGTGACAGGAGCAAAATGGCTGATTAATGTGGTTCAATAAGTCGATTGAGCGTTAAATGACTTCATCAACGCGTCGTCCTCGACTCTGTCCGTCAGCTGACGCGTGTTCGCTCTGCAGGAGGTAGCGATAAGGCTGGTGAGCTGATCTCTGGTCAGATTTCCTTCTCGTCTCGTCCTGCTGGTCACCCACATCTGATGTTGTCACGCACCAGAGGCAGTTTGACCACAGCTTTTTAAAATGGCAACATCATTATTTTTATGTGCAATCCACTCACTGTGCATAGTCTCACTCTGCACGTGGTGTTCTTGTTTTTACACTGTTTATCTTCGTTGTTATTCCATTCATATCTTTCTATATTCCTTACACTTGAGTATTTCATGTTACTTATTACTTACTGATGCCTAGTTGTGACTCTTGCTGCTGTAATATAGCAAATTTCCCAATTGTGCGACTAATCAGGGATTATCTTATTTATTATATTGGACGCGGCATTAATAACTTTGTTCCTGTGAATATTCCACTTAAGATGCATGCTTTGTTTTGTTGAAGCATAAATTAATGTCTGGAACTTTTGACAGATGAATGTATTAGGCCTATGGCAATATTAATATCAGGGGGAACACAGAAATTCAGATTCTGATATATTAGTCGATATATATATCAGGGCTGGACTATATGGCCCAAAATTATATTGAGGTGAAAACCTTCAAATCAGCTGATAACGTTTACTATCTTGATAAATGTTGTGTTATTATTTATTTTTACTAACTATAAATAAATGGAAAGCACAACCAAATATATAGACCTCGCATTAAGAAAATAAACATTATTTTATGTAAAATGTAAAAATAAATGCATCATTCTCTAAACTTAAAGTTTTCATATGGCTAAACATGAATACCAATGCATATATGTGAAAGGCTCATACTAGAAAGTATACAAAAGCATGCACATCCAAAATTGATAAAAACTTTTTAATACTTTTAATAATAGTATGTAGTGTGAGTGTATAGCAGAAGGCAGTTTTTATCACAGTATTTGCCACCTTTTTGTTTACATTTTTAATATACATAAGTTTGCATAGTTCATATAATCTTTTAAAATCAATATTTAGGCAATTTGGGATGAAATTGAGCTGACATCATTTTGTCAGTGGATAAAAGTGTCAGCTCAACACAGACTGACGACAAGCTGTCATCGTCTTATTCCCGTAAAAACCTTTGAGCAGTTCAACCTTCTCGATAAACAGTAATCTACAAACTGTCAAGGTCCGAGGTCAGGCTTTGGTCTTTTCATCCAATAAATCATGGAAATCTCATCACTCCCACTCGTGTCAGATCGCTTGACTCACACTCAAACAAGATAAAAATGGAATACGACGCACAACACAACACAATAAAACAACAAATTATACTTGAACACGAGGAAAGCTGCCTCGCAAAAAAGTTATAGACGAAGCATTAGAAGACTCAGGAGGATGTTTGCCTGACAAACTGCTCTTTGTACCGAGGAGAACATTTGGTTATTCTATACATGGTTTGTAATGCGTGCATGTGGTCCTTCTTATCCTTAAGTGGCAGGCATCCTGACCGACGGCAGAATAGCAGAATAGAATAGCAGCAGAATTAAAAAAGACACATTCATAAGTGTCATGGTGGCAAAGCACCAAAGGGCTGAAACTTCAGACGGAAAGATAAGCGAAGGGTTGCAACAGCTCCGAGACCTTTACTAACACATCAGGACAAGAAGGAACATGTCAAGCACCTGTTGTGTGTCTTTGTAAGTCTCAGTTCATTTGAGCACATCCAGTTAGATTTGAGTTGTTTTCCTCATGAGATATTCACGAGAGGCTCTTTTAATTGATTCTAACTGGCTGGTGGTAGATCAGTTTTGAAAACTGTACAAGAGTAAAACCAGCTACAGCCACAAATGAATAAAGATGCAGGTGATGTCACATTTCCAAGGTTTATCTGTCCCGTTCCCGTCGTATCTAAATACCACTTTCTCTGTGGGACTGGTCTCGGCTGCTTACTGCACAGAAAGATCAATCTTTAATCTGCTAATGTGTTTTAATGTTAGTTTAAAAAACATCCACGTGTCTTTATGTTTACCTCAGGTTCAGGCCACACTTTACTTTTAAAGCGCTTCAGTGTTGCTACGTTTTGCCGTCCCCACTACTGCGGATATTTGAAGTGACAAATACAGAGATGTTTGGAAATGACGCTGGCTCTCGTGTAGTCTCACTGACTGGGTTTTGTCAGTCATGGCTCAACTACCAGCGAAGCCTTGCTCACACACAACAGTTCCAGTAACAGTTCCACTTCATCATCATTCCAAGAAAGAGAATCGCAACTCTCCTACCTTTAAATTGCGGCTTCTTGTTTTCAGTATTTTGTACAACTAAGCAGCAAACTGCAGAGTAGACGATCCGTGTATGTCACCAATGCTGGTGTGGACAGAGATATTTCCTGTTTTAAACATCATTATAACCCGAAGACATAATGTTCTCGCTCTCTCACAGGTGTGACACTCAGCCCTCTACCAGCGTGTTGCGGTTTCCTTGCCTCGACAGCGCGCCTCTGAAGGACTTCAGGTGTTACCTCAGGAAATCGCCCCCTCACCAACTGAGATATGATCACACAATCGGATTAGACCTCAGCGGCACGGCAACAAACATGTGAGTCCCTGCAAAACAACAGGCTTCCTTAATCTTAATCTTAACATTAATCTTTAGAGAACCTCAGTATCTGGAGAAAAACAACAACTGTTCTTTCTCTTCATGGTTTAAGTTTAGCTTCTTTCAAGTTGGTCTTTTTAACAGCTCACAGCGAATGTCCTCTTTTAGACGTTTATCTGTAACTGCTGGATGTTTGTGGATGAAAGAGGTATTTCTCACCCAATCATCTCTTTCTCTTGCTCCAGTCCGGATCGTTATACCGTAATTTCTCTATGAATTACAATAAATAATTCATGTTGATGACGTGACAAGTAACGGAGCCAAGAGGGTGAAGGAAACTGCCAGATTTTTAGTCGATGTGACATTTAGTTTTTATTCCATTTGTGGTGAAAGTTGACAGGGGTGGGTGGGTCAGTTCTTAATTTAAATATTAGATATAACTTTATATAACATCTAGCCAGTTTGACAAAAACTAAAATGTGGTGGCCAATGTTAACATTCAGGTTTTCTTCTACACATGAAACAATGTAATGGGCTGGATTAATCTTTGACGTGTGGAGCAATACTGAATGTGGTTTCATGGGCTGATGAAGTTGAGTCAGAGCAGGTTTCACTAAGCAGCAGCGGTGATGACGAATGTTATTTCTCGTCCTTCCAGAGAGTCGAGTGAGCAGTGGAATGGCCTGAGGGGGGTCCCCCCAGTCCCACCTGCCCCTGCCAGGTCCCGACTGCCTCAACTGTCTGCTCAGCCACTGCAACCCACCGCTGCGATGGGAGACGGACTGCAGGCAGGCCACAGCCAGAACCCCCCCTCCGCCCCACCACCTCTCGCCTTCAACGCCCCAGCACCCGACACGTGGGACCCCTCCAGACCCAAGCGACAGACCAACCAGCTGGAGGTAGAGAGAGATTTCTGTGTCTTTCAATACATGAAAACTTTCCCCGTGTGTTTGGATCTGAGTTGAATTGATTTGATGACTTTGCTCTTTTTCAGTACCTGCTTAAAGTGGTGTTTAAGACGTTATGGAAGCACCAATTTGCATGGCCCTTCCAGGCTCCTGTAGACGCCATCAAACTCAATTTACCTGTGAGTCTTGTGCCCATGTGTGTTTGTGGTATTGTTCAAAATACACAAATGATATTGTAAATCAATGTAATATGCAAATGACACTGCAGTGCAGGTGATTGTCGGTGCAGCAGAATATGCAGTTTTTCTGCCTCGGTTTTCCCGACCCTACTTCTTCACTTGATTTTTTTTAAAAAACACTACTCCTCGGTTATTCAAAAAGAAGAAATAAGTAGAAGTACTTGCAATACTTATTTCTTCATATTTAAAAAACATTTGTTGTTGCAACAAAAGCTGAGATCAGACTGGAGGAGATTTGGTCCAATTTAAGTGGTTTTTTTGAGAGCGACGGGATCACAGAGCAGAACACTAAGTTATGAGCAGTGGTTCATTATGAAACTGTGGCGGGACAAATTAGTCCATGTTTATTATTTCATCAACAATCTATTCTTCACCTGCTCTCTTCAAGGACTACTACAAGATCATCAAGATTCCTATGGACATGGGCACAATAAAGAAACGCCTGGAGAGCAACTACTACTGGAACGCCCAAGAGTGTATCCAAGACTTCAACACGATGTTCACCAACTGCTACATCTACAACAAGGTCAGCGACATGAGAGCGTCCGGGCACATGTGACATGGATCCCAACAACATGTAGTTCTGGTTCCATCAAGGCAGTGTCCTACCAAACCTACGTTATAACTCAAAGAGAAGAGATGTATTAATGTTTGTCTTTGTTTGTTTAGCCCGGGGATGATATCGTCCTAATGGCGGAGGCCTTGGAGAAGCATTTTCTCCAGAGGATCACACAGATGCCACAGGAGGAGACGGAGATCGCTGTGGTCACCAAGGGCCGGCGGGGGGGCCGACGGGAGTCAGGTATGAGTTTGGGAGAACTTAAAAACATTGATGCAGTTTGTTTTGAAAACAAAGATCCTTTCAAACTCGGCATAAATAGCAACTTTGACACATAACTGATTTAGATTTGGTTGGTCAAAGGTCAAAGGTTAAAGTCTGTGTGGCCTCATTGAACACGGGATCTCAAGTCTGCCTTTAGGGAATTTCTTCAAATTTTGACTCAGAGATTAACTGATTAGAATTCTCTTGACCTCATGTGTCTGGAGAACAAACTTAATGTAGACTGTATCTGCGTTGGTCGGTGGTGCATGCAGCCTGTGGTTATTCTAGTTGATTGTGTTTGTGTGTATGCTTACTCGGCCCCATGAGGAGTAAAGTGCTGTGACTTGTAAACTAGTCTAACCAGCCAAGTGTCTGTGTTGAGAACTTATTGTCTGTACTTGTTTGTCCCGTCTTCGTAAAACCACACCTAGCATGGAATTTGTATTGTTAATTAAAGTTTTGACTGATGTCCTGTACCGTTTTTGAATGTTTCATTATCTGTTTTAACCAGGTCTGGGGCCGACTGGTTGGATTGGCATAATGTTTTGATCCTCTTGCTTTCTTTTTTTGTTTTTCCAGCTCTAATCACAAAGTCAGATTCAGGCCAAGACTCGTCGTCCCCCTCTTCCACCCCTCATACACGAGGCTTTTCATCCCCGCCAACCACCCCACACACCCGTCCTGCACCCACCCCTCAAGGCCCTCCGACATTAACTCTGGCCCAGCCTTTCTCGCAGCCCCTGGTCCAGCCTGTAGTCCAGTCCTTGTTCCAGCCCTTGTTCCAGCCCTTGTTCCAGCCCTTGTTCCAGCCGTTGGTCCAGCCCTTGATCCAACCCTCGATCCAACCTCTACTGCAGCCTCAGCCTCCCCCACGTGTGCCTCCTACACCCACCTCCCACACGCATCTGGTCACCCCATTCCCCCTCTCAACCACAGACGTCCTGGCCCAAGGCCTGACCTCTGTTCCCCCTTCAGCCCCAACACACCCAGGCCTCCTACCCGTCCCGATGCTGCAGAGTTCCCCCGCCCTTATCAAGGTAAGGAAATGGAGACGAATAAACTCATTATTGAAACGCACCGGCTCATTCTTACGTCATTTTTCCAACCTCTGACCTCTGCTGCTCCAACAGCAAAGAAAGAGCCAGAAGAGGAAAGCAGACACCACCACCCCCACCGCCAACGACCAGCTCAGTGAATCATCTCCCGTCTCCGCCGAGGCTCGGCCACGTCGAGACAGCATTCGTCCGTTGAAGCAACCCAAAAGAGACGCGTCGCAGCCGGATTCTCAGCATCGCCTGGTCGCTGGTTTGGAGACGGGAGGGATGGCGCCAATGAATCGTCAGGAGCAGCTGCGTTCCTGTGCGCGCCTCGTCAGAGAGATGCTCTCCAAGAAACACGCGGCGTACGCCTGGCCCTTCTACAAGCCTGTCGATGCTAAAGCTCTTGGCCTCCACGACTACCATGACATCATCAAGCACCCCATGGATCTCAGCACCGTCAAGGTGATTTTATTCAAATTGATGATCAGCATGTAATGACTGTTATTAACTTAATCACAGGGAAGCAAGAACAGGAAATGATTGTTATTATTCTGAATAACTAATGAAGACACATTTGTTTGTCTCCCTCAGAAAAAGCTGGACAACAAACAGTACAGAGACGCTCAAGAGTTTGCAGCAGAGGTCCGAATGATGTTCTCCAACTGTTACAAGTACAATCCCCCAGACCACGACGTGGTCTCCATGGCACGCAAACTACAGGTGGGTAGCACATCTTATAACATCATAAGCACCATATGACCAAAAGTATGTGGACGTCCGTGTAACGCTGGATGGGATCAAACACCTGCAGCCAGGCTCCAAAATCAAATGCAGTAGATAGATGGACTGATAGGCAGGAAAGGAAGGAAGGATACTTCAATCTAAATGTCCCTCAGGATCAATAAAGAATCCATCCTCATGTAGAAAGTGCGGCATAACAGCAGAAGAAAATATTCACACTATGTATAATATATACACGCATACACTATTCGATTTTTAACAATACGAGAACACTGAGTGATATTCAAAGTCGCAGCAAGTATAGTGTTATTGAGTAATGAGCAGATATGATCATGTTACTTATTATACAGCAGTTACAGCCATTTAATTACATGTGCACCATTTTACGTATTATTTCCAAAGGTATATCGGTTCACAGTTTCTCCCGTCTCTCCTGACAGGACGTGTTCGAGATGCGTTTCGCCAAAAGGCCCGATGAGCCAGAGGAGCCCACCCCTGTTCCCACCCCGTCGTCGGCCCTCCACCCTGCCCCCTCCACTCGACAAGCCCCGCCTCCTTCTGCTGTCTTGGCGGGCGAGAGCTCCACCTCCTCCGAATCGGAGTCCTCGGGAGGAGGCCCAGAACACGAAAGACAACATCGATTGGCTGAGTTACAGGAACAGGTTAGAGGATGGAAAATGAAGGGGGAGGGAGGCTAATGAGACACAACAGGTGGGTGGGCCACGCAGAACAGCTTTACCGAATGTGGGTAATTGCTGAGACACGGAGAAACAAATGCCGCTTTGTTTTCGCCTCTCTAAGATCACGATTGTGTGTTTCCCGTTTCCTCCAGCTTAAAGCTGTCCACGAACAACTGGCAGCACTCTCCCAGCCGCAGACCATCAAGCCCAAGAAAAAAGAGAGGGAGAAGAAAGAGAAGAAGAAAGAGAAGCACAAGAAGAAGATGGGAGTAGAGGAAACCGTGGAGGCCCCTCCGCCTGTGATGGTTCAGACGGCTAAGAAGAGCAAGAGCAGCAAGGAGCCGATCACTGTGAAGAAGGAAAGGAAAAAGCCTGGGTAGGTTTTACAGACTTTATCTCGGTGATGTTGTTGTAGCTGCGTTAACTGGAGCTAATCAGATCATCCGTCAATCACAGGAAGAAAGAAGGAGGAAAAAACAGCCGCCTGACTGTCCCCCCCCAGCCGGGGCCGACCCCTCTCGTGCCCTCCGCCTCTCTCGAAGCAGAAGATGAAATAGGTACGTGTGTACATGGTGAGCAGGATTTTCTGTTGGTAAAATCTTTACGTCTTTAACAATGGTGTCGTGCTGTATGCGTTCCTCTCCAGATGTATTTGGGGGCGTGTCCACTGAAAGAGGCAAGCCTATGTCGTACGAGGAGAAGCGTCAGCTGAGCCTTGACATCAACAAATTGCCCGGCGACAAACTGGGCCGCGTCGTGCACATAATCCAAACACGCGAGCCCTCGCTGAAGAACTCCAACCCGGATGAGATCGAGATCGACTTCGAGACGCTGAAGCCCTCCACGCTGCGGGAGCTGGAGAAATACGTCTCCAGCTGCCTCAAGAAGAAGAAGAAGACATCAGGTGGGCTGCTCGTACTTTGGCTCAGTGCTTGTTTTAACTGGACTTTTATGATTCCAACAGTTCTCAGCCGAGTCAAAGCGCTTTTCACATAAAGGTCTCGCTCTACCGCTCGTTAGGCAGAACTAGCTAAATGTCAACAGTATGGCAAGGATGGCAAAATGGTGTTGGAACATGTCGAACTGAACAGGCTAAAATGAAATCAGTGCACGTTTCTACTGAGCCCCTGAAGTCCCAAAATATATATTTTTTATCTTGTGCACACAAGTTATAATCTTGTGTGCGCAAGATAATTAAGTTATATACACAGAGTTAATATCTGCGTAGTAAAGACACGACTGGCCGATGATTTCAAGACCACACTAAGTTGCGTTTATGGTTTTTAAGAGATTTTTAATTTCACAGCAACAAGAATTTCACTGTGTGACTTTCCCAAGTGAAGATAGAACTTGATTAGCTGAGTTTTCTCCATCTACTGTACAAATCTGGTTTCTGTTTGCATCTGAGTGATTCAAACCTCTTCTTAAAATAAATATCTTGTGCGAACAAAATAAAATATATAACCTTTTGGGACCTGTATGTTTCCTTAACATGTTTTTCCAGTGATTTTGTCTTCACACCAGCTGAGTGTCATTCAGAAGTGAAATAGAAACTGCCGGTTAAATAGTTTCTGAATGTTGTGGCTGTGTTGCAGTAGAGAAACCTCTGGAAACGACAAATGTGACTAAGATGAAGACGGGATCTTCATCCTCGGGCAGCAGCGACTCCTCCTCTGATAGTGAAGACTCTGAGAATGGTAACGTACACACACACAACATTACATGGCTCCTCACGTGATCAGCTTCACCGTGGATTTCCTCCTAATTTCATATATTTTCATTCCACCAGGGCTGGTTCCCAAACAGCAGAAGAAGACCATGACTAACAAAGATATCAAGCGACCACATCACCAGTCCCTCAGTAGCGGAGTTGTCCCTGTCCCTCCTCAGCCTCAGCCTCAGCCTCAGCCTCAGCCTCAGCATCAGCCTCAGCCTCAGCCTCAAGTCGTCCAGTCCAAGCCACCGTTTGTCCCCCCTCCCCCTGTCCTCGTCCCCGTCCCCGTCCCCGTCCCCGTCCCATCTCTGGACACCTCCCAGCTGCTGGCCTCAGGATTTGATCCTCTGGCTCACTTCATGAACCCTCACCTGACGCAGTCGAACTCGGAGCCGAATCCAACCATTGCTGCTGCTGGTGTCCCCGTCACCGCCGGCCTCCTCCACACAAACACACCCAGTAGCCAGATGGCCACTGAGACGCATCCGTTCCTCAACCAACATCCCATCATCCCCTCGCCAGGTACTTCAGTGATACTTCTCTAATTATTGTGATAAATATTTAATGAATAAAGTTACTAGTATTTCAATTTAGAGATAAAGCGTTTGTTTTATATTGTAGCTAGAAGCAGATAATCCTCACTTCAACCCAATATAATATAAAACATATTTTTATGTCAAATGTAATGTAATTTTTGTCTGTATTGTAAGATTGTTCGTATCTGCAGCCAATTTCTATCGACTGAGCAACAAACCGGTTGAACTCAAACAATATTTGACATTTCTGGATGATAAAGATATGATTTTCATCATATTAACCCCAAAGTCTGATACTATTTACAGCTGTTATTAATTATTTAATGTAATTACACTGAGCAGTAAACCTCTATGATGCAGTTTACATGGTCAGTGGTGTTTTTGGGGACTGTAACTTTGTGTGTCTTTAAACTCGAATGTTGTTTTTCTGAACTTGTCCCATCACTCTGTTCCCTTCCTGCTTTGTAGCGATCCACAATGCTCTGCCCCAGCAACCGTCAAGACCTAGCAACCGTGCAGCGCCGCTTCCCCCCAAGCCCCCGCAGCCTCCCCCGGCCTCGCTCCCCTCCCTGCCCCCGGCCTCCTCACCCCAGCTTCGGCCTTCGCTTCCCCTGACGCTTCCCCAGCCGGTCCCCCGTCCTCGTGTCCCCTCACCCCCGTCGCACGGCATCTTGGGCACCCTCTCTGCACAACCTCCCCAAGCCTTGCTGGAGGACGACGAAGAGCCGACGCCCACCAGTGCTGAAACCCCGCCCCTCAGCCAGGTGCACAGCTTCCTGCAGTCTCTCCAGCCTCGACCCACCACGCAGACGCAGCCCATGCACACGCACTCGCCCGTGCAGCTGATGCCGTCGTTGCACATGCACGCCATGGCGCTGTCCACCCCGGCCCTGGCGCAGAGACACAGCTCTGCCCCCGCGCTCATGCAGCAGCAGCCGTTCCCGCACACGTTGACGCCACAGCAGCAGAAGGGGGTGGCGCTGCAGCAGAAGGTACAGCAGATTCAGGCGCAGCTCCAACAGCAGCCGTCGCCACCAAGTAAAGCAGAGCCTTTCACAACAGGTGAGATCAAGACTCAACAGCTCGTACACTGAGGGCTCTTAAACAGAGAGGATGGGGGGAAAAGAAAAACATGTGATTCTGTTGGATACAAGTTTTTATTTCCTAACTTTTCTTACTTTCACCTCCCTGTGAATTATAATGTGGGTAGGAAAAAGAATCTGTTAAAAGGGGTCACAAGTTGGTAGTGATGAATTAGCCTCGGGGGGTTTCCGGTGTAGACGGTGGGAATCCAGGCCAAGAATGTTTCTCCACACAATCGGTGCCTGTGTAGGTGTTTTAGGTCCAGAGGACATTTAGTCTCATCTCCAATAACAGATATTCGAATGGGAATACAGATAAATAAATTGCGGGCAACCAAATCCTGCTCAAACGTGATCGGATCAAACTAGAAACAGAAACAAGAATCCCCCACGACCCCCGAAATCTTGTCCCTCACCAACAGATTCTGTTTATTCACATGAAAAACCTGTTAATATAGATTTGTCCACAAGATGTAAACAATTCATATTTGATTTAATTTAAGTCAGCATAAAATTAGTACAGCTAAGGTTTAAAGAAAGGAAAACAGAAGGTTTTTTTAACAATAAATTAGTCTGACTTTTGTTGCCTAAGCGCTGCAGAAATAAGAAATTCGTAATTATACAAGTGGTTTTCTTAAATACTTGAACTACTCTAATGTCTTTGTACTTGTTTATCTTCAGTTCAAGTAGAAACAGGGTAAATATATCTGTTAGAATATATAATGTTAGAATAAAAATCTTCCTACGTCCTACGTGACTTGCTTCATCTTTTGAAAGCCCTCTTAAAACATTCTGTGTTATTGTTTGTAATGTTTTATCCTTTTTTTAAAGCGCTTTGTAACTTTGTCATTAAAAGTACCAAGTAATACAAATACATTTTGCGGACGTCACCGCACATTTAGTCAAATTTGGCCTCGAATGAAACGAAGCATGAATGTTTTTCTAGGTTGCCTGCGTGAGAGCCCCCCCCCCTGATGATGCACTCTCCTCAGATGCCTCAGTTCCACAGTCACCAGTCACCGCCACAGACCAAGAAACATGTGAGTGAAGAGTTGCACGCTTTTTTAAAAATGCTGAAAAATAACGTACGACTAATTCCTTGTCGCTGATGAAGGAGCTTTTTGGTAAATAAACGTTTGTGTTTCCGCAGGAGCCGAGGTCCAACCCGGTGGGGGTCAAAGAGGAGAAGCCTTCCCACTCGCCCGTGCTGCCCCCCTCCCCCTTCAGTCCTGTCATGCGTCAGGATTCACACAAAGCCGACAACAAACACAGTGAGTAAAAGACACTAAAGTTAAACACGGGGACTTTGCTAAAAAGATATTGAGCAACTTGACAGAATCTTAAAGTGACAATGAAGAAGTTGTGTGTGCTGCCTCCCTTGTGTTCCCTTGAATGACCAACAGAGGGCACTCCATGGGTCCCTTTCTATAGAAGTCTATGAGAAAATGTCTTGATTTGTAACGTCACTAAACATTTCTCCAGGGATTTTATGTCTCAATCTCTAGTTTGAAGTCTTCTTCAATACAGCGGGATGTTGATTTTCTGAATTATGGTCCCATTTAGAGTCAAATACAGCTCCTACACACTTCTACACACAGCTAACACGTATATTCCCCTTTTCAGAAGCATTAGTGTGAATGTTCCGATGCAGATGTGTGGTTAATCTCCATGTCGTGTTTCTCTGAGGATTAGATCTGAAGCCACTGGATGGTTCTCGCCCTGGTTCTCGCCTCCTCGACTCCCCGGCGCCGCCGTGCTCCCAGCCAGACATCAAAATCAAGCAGGAGCCCAAAACTCCCATCGCTCCCAAGAAGACACAGGTGTGTATGAGACTGGTCTCTCCTTTATTCAGCCTCACATTTTCTTCCTCCACCTTCCTCCTCACCTCTCCATCTTATTTCCTCCTCCTCTCCCAGGAAGTGAAGTTAAAGAACATGGGTTCCTGGGCCAGCCTGGCTCAGAGGTCCCAGTCCACGCCGGCCTCCTCTGTTCGCTCCTCCAGCGACAGCTTCGAGCAGTTCCGCCGGGTGGCGAGGGAGAAGGAGGAGAGGGAGAAACAGCTGAAAGCACAGGCTGAACAGGCCAGGAAGGAGCAAGTGAAGCATCGGTAGGTGGGAGGGGGACGGAGAGACGTCTGGAGGAGACGCCATGTTAGAGAAAGTAAGAAAACATCCTTACTTGTGTTTATTTCCCTTCCTCTTGCTGTAGCCGTGACGACGACGACACCGTGGAGCAGGCTCGTCGAGCGCAAGAAGACGCCCGCCGCCGCCAGGAGACGCAGCCGCCGCTTGCTCCCACACCTCCGGCTTCTACCCCGCCCACCAACTCTCCACAGGCTCCCCCCGCACAGCCTCCACCCCAGCCGCCATCCTCCACGGCTGCACAGAACGCCCTCGACCAGCAGAGGGAGATGGCGCGCCGCCGTGAGCAGGAGAGGCGCAGGAGAGAGGCGGTACGAGCAAAACTGAAACACGCACAAAGAAATACTGGTTTTCAGATTTTTTTTTTGACAGGTATTAATTTTTCTCCTTGTTGTCTCGTCTCGTCCTCAGATGGCGGACACCATCGACATCAACTTCCAGAGCGACCTGATGGCCATTTTTGAAGAGAACCTGTTCTGAGGACGATGGGAGTGAGAGAAGGACCTGTAGACGTACATAAGAAAAGAAAAAAAAATTTCAAAAATGCATATACACCACAAAGCTCTGATATACATGGTCGCTGCTCATATGAATGCAAACACACACTCTTAATAGTAACTGTCCCTTTCTCTCAGTAGTTGAAACAGCTGGCTTGTGTCATGTGAATGAGGAGCAGGGGGGGGGTGGGGGGGTGAAACTGAAAGAAGAACCCTTCCCCCCCCCCCCCCCCCCCCCCCCCCCCCCCCCCCCCCCCACCCACAGTTTTCCTCCAACCTCAGATACGTTTTGGTGTCTGGCCCGGTGTTTATGCTCGTTGGTTCTCCGGGGACGACAGACACTGAAACATTAAGAAAGTTGTGTCTCCCTCGAGGACGACAAGGACGGCCGAGTGAAGAGGAGGCGACTTAACTTTAACATAAAGTAACGGCGATGATGAGTAGGATTTAATTTAAGTGAAAATAAAAGAAAAACCTTGTTCTCTTAATGTGTGACAGGAGAGAAAGGGGGGTTTAAACAAACAAAAAAAAGAACAGGTGACCAAAATTACCCAAACGGACAGATCACTTGGTTCTTTGTTTTCTTTTCTCCTCTCGTCTAATCTCGTCTCTGATGTTTTTATTTTACAAGTTCTAGATTTTAACCGGGAGGGTCGGGGGGCCGGTGTGGTCGAGTTAGTTGTCAGGTTCAAGCGTTCGTCTGAGAGTCGGTTGTTTTCTCAGGACACGGTGGAAATGAAACACACACCCCTCAACCCCCCCTCCCCCACCCCCACCCCGGCCACAGTCACACACTTTTCTAAGACATCCTTCCTCCCTCCACGTCCTGCTACTGCTTCCCTCTCCGACATGAATTGAAGAGGTGGAGGTGGAGGAGGAGGAGGAGGCGACGCTCGGGGCCTGTGTACAAATTGAAAAAAAAGCGAGTGGGTGACGAGGAAGGAAACGGTGGCGTTTTTAAAAAGTTGTTCAGAGTGTGTCCTTTGCCTTAGCGCTCTGGCCTGTAAACTATCCATCACACCCCACAAATTATACATATTATATATAAATAGATACATGAATATATATTATATACAATGAAAAAGTCAACGCAGAAGAACATGAGAGGGGTTTGGATTGCGGGGAGCAAAGCTCGTCTCTGTGTTCATCTTGAAGCTCTGGTTTTGATTTTGTAGAATTTACTGTAAAGAAGAAGAAGAAGAAGAAGAAAAAAACTTTTTTATGATTCTATTGAGAGGATTGTTTTCGTCTGTCTCGGTCTCTCCTACCTTTTTCTGTTTTTTCTTTCTCTCTCTCGACTCTATGCCAAAACCCAATCTATTGAGTGCTGAAAGTTCATTCACATATTTTTTTTTTTTTTACATGTAAAATGCATCTTCTTTTCACTTTATATTAAAGGCTACGTTTTTATTGCTATTTAATTTTCCTTTATCCCCCTTTTTAAAACCCCCCAAAGTCCTGCAGCCGTTTGCTTGTGATCGTTTGAAGACGCGGTTCTTGAGGTCGCTGCTCGGGCCCCATCATTCTGTAGTTGTCCGATAAATCTGCACTTAAACGTTTCATTACTCATCTTTAATTATTATTTTTCTTATCATTTACGTGTTTGTTTTGTTTTATTTGTCTCTCTTAGCCGTCGCGTCCGCCACTATCTCCTTCACAGCGTCTACAGTCTGAGTGATAGGTTCTTGTTTGTCATCTCTTGTCTTTTTAGTTTTTATTTTTGAAATGTTTTTATCGTCCATGGTAACAGTTTTTTGGGATGTCGTGTGCCATCGTGTTTTTCGGGAAGCGCGAGGCTTCTGTAGGTTGGCCCAGATATCTGAGTGTTTTCAAATCTATAATCACTTCTTTTTCCTTTCTTTTTTTTTAATGTTTCATTCATTTTCTTTTCTCTTTTCATATTTGATTGTTTTTGAGTTTATTTTGTTTTTCCTTTGCTATTTTCCTTTTGATTTTATTTTACCCAGGACAACCTGTTGGTATGTTGGTGAGTGAGGCATTGAGGTCAATAGATTCATCTTGTTCAGAGTTAAACATTTTTTTTAAAGAAAAGTATTAAAATAATGTTTAAAAAACTTAACTCTGGTGCTCAGTTGTTTGTTTGTCCTCGTCGCTGCGGATTTACGTGGATCATCCCACTGACTCGTCTCCACTTCCTCCCACTATCGGGAAATGAAGCCAACATATCCTGGATATGATGAACACTTCCAGAGTCTCGACTGTGAATAGGATGTGTCACCAGGTTTTATAGCATCGAATAACTAATTAAAACCAAACTTAGAAACTGTGACGTGAGAGTTACAGAAACAATCTTCTGGAAGAAGCCGGCAGCGATCCAAGAGAATTTGGCTTTACTTTTCGGGGGCTGTCATGTCGTCCATCTTTATTTACAGTTATACATCTGATGGATCATAATCTGAGGGAGGGAGAGAATTCATTTTGGCTTCTAATCCACTGGCCAAATGTATGTGGACACCACTGGCTGCTTTCCCTGGTGGTGACTCGGCTCCCGATGCTGCAGACAACAGTTGTCTTCTAACTTTACAGCAGCAGTTTGGAGAAGGATCCTTCCTGTGTCAACACGACCGTCCTCCAGAGCAGGAAGCCTGGCCCATAAAGAAACGCTCATCCCAGTTCAGTGTGGAAGACGTCCACATACTTTTGGCCAAATCTGTGTCCTTGTAAAAACGTATCTGCACAGAGAGAGAGTGAGGGAGAAGAGCTCGGATGAAGTTTGATACTGACGTTAATACTTCTGGTAACAATGAATGATGATCAGCAAAAAAAAAGCTTCATTTGTATAATTTTTAAAACATAGTTAAAGTTCTTTACAGGATTAGATCAAATAAAAAATAAAGACATTTAAATTGAAGTTTATACTTAATACAGGTCTAAATGTTTCATTATAATCTATATGTTCAAACATCCCAGCTCTAAACTTTGGAGGGTAAATGTGTTGAAATATGAATCACTGTAAATAAAGTGTTAATGTTAAACTATGTGTTTGTTTGGGGAAATAGTGGAAACATTGAGGACAAATCAAGAATTTTCACATTTTACCCCAAACAAAATCGGTCATTTTATGAATTTAGAGTTTTGTCAAAGAACAAGAACAAAACTCATCCTTGGTTTGGTTGTAGAAGAGTAAACACTTTAAAACTTTTTTCATTCTTACACATTATCGTTTCCTTTATTATAAATCACTAATACTAATAGTTTAAAAAATTCAGGCAAATTAGGGGATGAGTGCGATGAATGCAAGCTTTGAAAAAAATAATCCTATCTGGGATATTTGGGCTTAATCTCTGTATTTTAGGAGGAAGTGGAGACTTTTACATCTTTATTTACAGTTTACAGAGAATATTCTGCCGTTTACACATATGCCTCAATTTACTTTCACTTTTAGTTGCTGCCACATTTTTAGAAAATGTTTCATCCATAAGATGTTTTTAGAAAAGAATAACTATCACATGTAAACAGATCTGAAGTATTTGACATCCTAGTCGTAAAGGGCCGCGTTAGGAAATGTGCAGAAGAATAGAAAGCAGCCAGAAGAATAGAGGACTCGTGTGTAGTTGAGCCTCGGAGGTGTTAAAGCGACTCGCTGTGTAATTGGATCACTGTGCAGGATGTACTTTTACAACAGAGCAAGAGAGGATGTTGTGGTTGGGGCCAGTTTGAACCAGATGCACGGATCCAGACACTGTCAGTGAGGTGATTCTAACAGATCCAGAGGAAGTTTAGAAACTCCGCTCTGCACTTTGAGGCCGGCCGTGACCCTCAAGTGTCTCACGTCCACATCCTTGACAAATGCACACGTCTAACAATACTGTGCAGACGCTGTTATTTACACTGTATCCTAAACTGTCTCCTGTGGCCTCGGGCCGGCTGATAAATCCAGCTGCTGCTCTGCTCAACCTTTCTTTATCTTTCTCGGCTTTTCCCCCCCTCGTCCCTCGTCTCTTTTGACTTTCAAATCAAGGCCTCTGTGGTTTTGCATAGTGTTTTAACTTTAAAATCCAATCCAGGGCGTGACAGAAACCAACCCTGCACTCGGAGGAGAGGTCAGTGAAACTACATGCAGGAGAACCGCAGGCCCCTGAATTCATCAGGTGAGAGGATGAGCGATAGCAGCGTTCTGCACTCGCATCTTCTTCCTTCTCCGGTGACTTCAAATATACAAAGTGAGAGAAACAAAGCTAAGCGAAATATTCCTGGAATGTGAGAGTAGAGCAACTTGCCGAGGGTTTTGTGGACTTGCTCTACCTGGAAGTGAGATTTTAAAGATTGAAGTGAGAAGAGGAACAGGGAGAGAATGAAGAAGTGAAATAGGCCAGGACGACGACGATGATGATGACGACGATGATGATGAGAGGTGGATGAGTAGCAGAGAAGGAATGAGAAACTTTAGCTGCAGCTGCATGTGGCAACAGATACTGGAGAGTTGGCTGAGTCGTGCGAGTGCCTGGAGAAGTCACGTGACCCTCTTGTAGACGCAGAGAAGCTCAAACTCCTTGTTTTTCTTCACCTCTGTTGCTCAGGTTCACATAAGAAGAAACTAACTAAGCAACAGTTTGATTCCTCGTTCGGTTTCGTGAGAATTTGTAATGTTTGATTCTCTATGTTTGAAGAAACACTGATTTATGAGGCAGCTGCACTTTAGTGGTTCCCAACCTTATGAGCCTTTAACAAAAAGCAAAGAAAGAAAACGTCAAACTTGACCTTGCACCGTCTTCTTTACAGCATCAAAAGCAAACTTACCAGGAAATGAACCATTGAACAAACATCTGTGTGATGTCAACAAAAAACTAGAATTATCCGGAGGATCTTACTCTGACTCTCGCACCTACACGTCCTCCGGAGAACATCTGGAGGATCTGCGCAGTTCATTGCATCTAGAAGCAGCTTTAGAGAAACATTTTGACGTTTTAGTTTATTTTGTGTCCCATTCACTAACATGGAGGAGGCTGGGTTTATGACCTATACTGCTGCCAGCCAGCAGGGGGCGATCAAGATGATTTTGACCTCCCTTTTGGGTTGTCAATCTTTATATGTCGCGAACTGTATCTAAGGATGGACGACATGATTGCCCCTTTGAGAAGTGAAGCCAAAGTGCATAAAGCCTACCTCCTCCATGTTAGCAGATGGGAACGACCAAACTAAAAAGTCAAAACACACATCGAACAAGTGAGATCAAGTTTTTTTTGTTGCTGAATGAAGCGTTGTGATTGGTCGAGCACATGTATCATCAGGACCTGGATTGTGTGGCTCCATCCACTGGCTCCAAATTAGGTCTTCGTCAAAAAGATGGCAGCTTTCGCATACAGGATATTTAGCTTCAATTCTGGATAGTGGGAGGAAGTGGAGTCCACAGTCCATGACTCATCCTCAAGCACTTTGAACAAACTTCACAACAAACCCACCCTTCGTGTTCGTTCTCCTCCGCGAGGCTGCAACTACTCAGTTTCATTCCCTAGGAACTGCGACGTCATCCTTTGAGAGGCGTTTGTGTTTTTGGGGGGTTTGAGGGGATTTCACGAACTCTAAGTACCGGAGGCCTTCATCCCGCCTTTCTCGGCACACTCGGATTGAGCAAGAACCGCTGCAGCCTTCCCGTTAATGGCATTAAGATCGGTGATGAGGGCAATCACTGGGAGATCAAGGCCCTTCCCCAAATCGATGCCAGACGACAGTAAGCAGCTCCACATGGCGTTTATGCACACGCAAACACATACAGGCACAATTCAGACTTGCACAAGACTTGCACGCACACACCCACACACACACATGCATACACACTTGCTGACATATTCTGCTGCTCGTACGCAACTTGCTCTCACGCTCCGGATTCCTGCTGTTTTATGGCGCACATGGTCGCCGGGCCTGTGGGAGGTGATCTGGCCTCGAGTCTCTGTCTTTGCTGTTTCACCACACGGCTCAGAAACGTTCACGCCCTCCTCGATAAATCACCGCGAAGCATTTCTGCTCTTCCTCCGTCGTTGTCGCGGGATCCACACGACCTTTACCTCTCCCCCCCCCCCCCCTTTCTCTCTTTCCTGTGCTAAAATAAAACTTCCCTTTGCCTCTCATGACTTTTATAGTAACATTCAACTCTTTTTTTTGCTGTTGTTATTACTACATCACAAATTCTTGGTTTTATATATATAGCACCAACACATTATGTATATTGTTCCCAACAGGATCTCCCACAATGGACGGCCAGTCTAATTAGAGGCCTGCTGGTGAACATAATAGTAGGAAGGGAGGGAAAAATCATTCTTGACCTTGGAAACCGAAGTTGACAAAACAATCTCGGGTCTAATGAGTAGCTGCTCAGGGGTTTTCTGTGATGTAACACACTCAGCTCCAGAGCAGCGACTGCAGTTTGTAGATATGTCTACAACATATAATACAAAAACAACAAAGATACACAACACGGACAAAAAAGAACAGCTCGTAAAAAGTAAACATAATGTCGTAGATCCTCAGGGGCTCGGTTGCCTGGGTCACAAAGTCCCGATGGGATTAAATGTGTTGAAACAATAAGATGAAGAGGATTGTTTCAAGGTAGAATAGAGATTATTGACACTAACTGTTTTAACGGCAGCGTCATCAACACAAATGAAACTTTTTTGAAACTCAGAAAGTTCCACAGGAGGATTGTTTGTTTGAAATGTTTAAAGTTAGTTTTAAATACGACACTTCACAGATCAAGACCTCGATTTATAACCTTTATGATCTCATTTTTGTACAATGGGAGGAAGTGGGAGGTGTGTCCTCCATCTTTATTTATAATCTGTGGTTACCTTGAGTTTTGTTTCAGTAAATAGCATCGATTCCATTTTATGTGTACAGAACCCAATTACAACATACATCATCTCAAGGCGCTTAAATGTAACATGGAGACCAAAGTGTCTCTGACTCAGAAACTCAAAGGCAACTAAAAGAATCTCTTTACCTAACTTTTATAAAACCAGTCATGTTCACTGCTTTTAACAGACGTGACACAACGTGGAGGCAATCAGCTCGAAGCTACAGACCTAGCCACCGCTCTTTGAGGATCCTCTCAGGTATTGCTCAATATGTCCAATCCAGTGAGTGGACCTTATAAATCAAGATGTAAGACAACAGAGGAACATGGATATGGAGACAACTGACACGAGATGTAATTCAAAGTGCAACAAGATCAAATTACAAACCTTTGAATGTAATAGCGCGTCTCCCCGGCCCGGTGTTCAGCCTGCTAAGCTCTGATGGCGGAGATGTGTTTGGTCGCTGTCAAACAGGAGTGGATGAGCGATCAGCATCCCTGTCGCCATGGCTACGGTCGCACGCAGCCTCCGGGGCAGCTGTCCGTGACGCTGAGAGGAAATAAAGGAATGGAGAGGCCCCGATACCACAAACTGGAAACTATGAGCGCTGGAAGATCACGCCGGCTGCACACTGTGACACGCAGCCAACCTAATAAGGAAAGCAGATTGTACATGTTGAACAAACATGGCTGTCACATCTCTCACACGCCAACCTCCACTCAGCCGGGCCGCTCGTGTAAACAGGAAAGCGTTTGCACTTTTTTTCCTCACCCTGCCTCCTTCACTCCATCTCTGCGTGCCGTGCCATCTTCCTGTTATTTCCCCTCAACTCGTTTTCTTTACCAGACAGTTTGCTCGCTGCTGGAGTTCCGTGAACATTATCGCAGCAGTAAGGCTTTGTTGTGCAAACAGTTTAAACCGAGGAGAGAGAGAGAGAAGCAGCTTCACTGGTTTGTGACTGTCACTGATTCTCCGCTCGCCGCCTCGTGCCCTCAGCTGGTGAATAAAAGATGAGTCTGAGAACTCAGGGTCGCTGGTGCTGTTGTTTCTGTGCTTGTCATTGTTGTTGTTGGACTTTCCTGGAGGCGCTGATGAACGAGTGTTTTTTAAAATGGTTCTGCAGTGTGTGTGTGTGTGTGTGTGTGTGTGTATCCTGCAGCAGAATTCTTATCATCTGAAGGATCAGGTGTAGTATTTGAACTCAGGTCACAGGAACTATGTTATAGATAAACTGTAGTTGTGTAGTTTCTGACTTCACAGGGAACGTCTTCAGTACAGGCCTCTGATCAACAGCTCTAAAGGGCTCCAACAGAAACAGATTGAGATGATGTGAGTGGATTGAATAAGATGATGAAGATAGATGATAGATAATGATAGATGATAGATAGATGATGATAGATAGATGATAGAGGTGATGTAGATTAGTGTGTAGTGATGGTAGATGTAGTGATGTGATGTGTGATAGTGATGATGTAGATGATGTAGATAGATGGATGATAGTGATAGATAGATAGATAGATGATAGATAGATAGATAGATAGATAGATAGATAGATAGTAGATAGATGATAGCATAGATAGTAGTAGATGATAGATAGATAGATAGATGATAGATGTAGATAGATGATAGATAGATAGATATGATAGTAAGATAGATGCATGATAGATGGATGGATGATAGACTAGATGATAGATAGATAGATAGATAGATAGTAGATAGATAGATAGCTAGAGTGATAGATAGATGTGTGGATACTCTAGTAGTGATAGATAGGTAGTAGTGTAGTAGAGACAGTAGACAGATGATAGACACGTAGTGCGACCGCCCGCAGCAGCGTCGTAGTGACGCCACGACAGCTCCAGACGAAGTGATGGATGGACGCAGACTAGACTTAGATGTGTCTGTCGTTGCTCGCTCCCTCCCAGACGCTCGGACCGCTCTCTCAGTGCGGTATGCTGCGAGCGCTCGGTGTGTGTGATGATAGTAGTATAGATGATAGATAGATGATGATAGTATGATGATAGATAGACGCAGCAGACAGCTAGATAGATAGTAGATAGATAGATAGATAGATGATAGATGATAGATAATAGATGATAGATAGATAGATGATAGATAGATAGATAGATAGATAGGGTAGATAGATAGTGTGATGATGATAGTAGATGATGTGATGTGTGTAGTAGATATGGTGTGGATGGATGATGTGTGTAGTAGTGATGATAGTGGTAGATGATGATAGTGATGATGGATAGTGTAGATGGATAGTGTAGATGGTGATGATGATACACACACAGACACACAGCCCACAGACGACAGATAGATGATGGACAGACAGACAGACAGACAACAGACAGACAGACAGACAGATAGATGGACAGACACACAGACAGACAGACACACAGACAGACAGCAGATGGATGGACAGACAGACCATAGACGTTAGACAGATGCTGTCCTGTCATTGGCTCTCCCCCCCCCTCCACCAGGAGCCGCTGGGGGCGGGCACCGGGCTCTCTCAGGTTGGCGGAGGGATACAGCTGCGGAGCCGCTCCTTTGTGACGGTGCCGCGCCCTGTCTGCGCTGCGCCGGGACTCATCGCCCCAGCGGATCAATGCGCACAGGTAACGAACTACCGGAAATAAAGGAAGCGAGGTGCGGAGCAGGTGAAGAGAGAGAGAGAGAGAGAGAGAGAGAGAGAGAGAGAGAGAGAGAGAGAGAGAGAGAGAGAGAGAGAGAGAGAGAGAGAGAGAGAGAGAGAGAGAGAGAGAGAGAGAGAAGAAGAAGAGAAGAAGAAGAGAAGCTGCAGAGGAACACAAAACATCTTCCTGGAGAAAAACAAAGAAGATTTTTTTTAATTTCTATTCCTGAGGCTTTTATTGTGTCGCCGGAGGACGTGTTTGAGCGCAGGTGGGAGGAGGACGCGGTGCGTGTGACTCACCGGGAGTCGAACCCTAACCCTCGATCAACCGGATCCAGAAAAGTGAGTTGAGCTTCTTTTTATTTCTCATTTCACCTCCAGAGCTCCTCGTGACTCCGGTGAGTTCTCATTGTGTGTGATGGACGTGAAGAGGCTGTTGTTGTTGTGGTTGTTGTTGTTTTTATTTATATTTATTTATTCACGTTCTGCTCCTCCAGAGTCTGAGCTGCGTCCTCCGCTTTGATCTTTTCTGGAAAATGATCTAGAAAGAAAAACAACAAACCTTTGTCCCACATCCTAATTATCACCAATAGCACAATCTCCTCCGATCAGTAACATGTTCTGTTTATTGTTATTATTATTAGTTTATTAACGTTTGAACTACTTTCTGGTTTGTACTTTCATCCACTGTCTTGGTTTGTATCCTACGGGCACTGAAATTTAAATTCTTTAGAATAACAGATTAAACTAAAACTAAAAACCTTCACTTTTCTTTACACGTAGAAATAACGTGACATTTATCGTGATACTTATCAATATTCAACGATATGAACGTTTGTTTTTACAGTGCATGTCACTATTTGGGCACCTTTTAAATTCATTAAACTATAAGTTTAATTGCCTCTCCATCGCCCAATCAATCAACTGGATTTCTACCCTTGGGAATCAAACCGAGGATCGTTTTTTTCAGGATCAGAAACTTTCCCAAAGTTGGCATCAAACATCTGTGTTCAGTTTTTTTGTTGTCTAGTTTTGGGCTAAACTTGTTCAGGCGGAGTTCTGTTGCATCTGTTTGTATTCAGTCCAGTACTTATAGGAGTGGCGCTTGTATTTGAAAGATTTGAATTGAACCAACCAAGGTTTTTTAGGTTGAGGTTCCCAGACCCAATAAAGACGAGTGTCGAACCACAGCCTTCACTCAGGAGGAACCCGGTCTGGTTTTACAGTGCATGTGTTGTAAAGCGATCCAGTTCCGTCGACCCTCAGTTTCAGGTTGTGTTGACACTGTGTCGCACCGTGTTGACCACGGACTTTATATAGTGTTGACTCAGCTCTGTTTGTGCTGAACTGTAGTAACTGTAGTTTTACTTCCATATTCTTAATTTCATGTAAAGGTCATCGGGTGATTGATTGATTTAAAATAGCATTTGACTCTAAAACCCAAAGATTTAAATTGACTGTAACATGCACATAACAGACAACAGCTGCAATGTTTTGGCTTTTGTGCAAGAATTGAATTAACCCTGGATTATTTTGGGGGTTGATCCTGATAATGATCTTGGCTGTAATTATTTGTAATATAAAAATATATATATATGTTGTTGGTCAATTAGTAGGTGGTGATGATGAGCTTATTCTTCTCCCTGTGCATGGGCCTGTTAATGCAAATCAGCAGTTAATATGAAGTGAACAGATGAACAGTTGCAGTAAAGACGAAGTAAAGATCCTAAGATAATTTCCCTGTGAAGAGGAATATTGATGTTGTGTTGTTTTTAGAAAGTTGACAGTTTCCTCCAGACAACTTCCCCCAAACAGGCAACAAGTTTCTGAGGAACGTTGCTGCAACAAGTTTCTGAAGAACGTTGCTGCAACAAGTTTCTGAGGAACGTTGCTGCAACAAGTTTCTGAAGAACGTTGCTGCAACAAGTTTCTGAGGAACGTTGCTGCAACAAGTTTCTCAGACTTAAATATACAACTTGAAAAATACAGACGGCAGTTTCTTGCTTTTTTAAAACATTATATTTAGCCTCTTTTGTGTCTCCAGAGGATTTGATATGAGGTAATTCACCTAAAATGATCCCTAATTGCAGAGCATGGCAACAAGCTTCATATTGTGTGTTCATCAGAATCTCTCTGCCGAAAAAAAAAAAAAAGCTTCTGTAGGGAACCTGTGGTTTGTGGCTTTATGCTCCTGTCAGAGGGGAGAGCACTTTGTCTTAATCGAATGGGCGATTCGTGTCTGTGCATAAATCTGTGTGATTAAATAGCCAAAGGAAATCATTATTTCAGCCAGTTGCATGTCCCTGTTTCACAGCTGGAGGGAAACGCTTGAGAAGAGGCCCTTGATTAAAGTAAATACACAAAGAGACAGGGCTCCTGAGGAGATGAGCAGAATCTCCTCTTTTACCGGGAATCTGAGGTCTGGAGAACAATCGACCGTCTCTCACCCACTGACTCCACCTCTCCTGCAGCGCTGGTTTTACTGTGTGTGTGTGTGTGTGTGTGTGTGTGTGTGTGTGTGTGGTCTGTGTGTGTGTGTGTGTGTGTGTGTGTGTGGTGTAAATCTCTTATTCCAAACAAAGTGAAGTTGATGTGCTGAAGCTCTTTCAGAGACAGAAAGTCAGGAGGAGGAGGAGGAGGGAGAAGAAAGACAGAGGACTCGGGTGTGGCTGCTCTGGTAATGACCGGTTTGCATTCAAACTGGTGTTTACGGATTCAGCCCGGGTTCATTCACACACAAACACAAAGACACGTGATGCATTACAACACACAGTCATGCAAATTCAGGCCCGTACAACCTGGAACCACCTCAGTGAACTCGGTGTGTCTGTGTGTGTGTGTGGTAGTTTGTCTTTTGAGAAGGGGAAACGCCGTCGGGCTGACAGCTAAAAAACAAACTGGGAAAGTTTCAAGGATTCCTTCTCTACAATCCGTTTTGCCGTTCGGTGTCATACAAGCGGGCCACGTTTCCTTATCAGTGCCGGCCTCTTTACAAGCTTCTGGCACGGCTCCCGAGGATAAGAGTGGTGAAAGACGGAGGCACTCGGTCGAGGTTGGGCTCTTGACTTTTGTCTCTTACTTGTGCGGTGAGCTGAAATGTGAGTCCTTGGATTTATTGTCGTTGTAGAGTGAGGCAGCATTTTTTTTTCACAAAGTTGCCAAGCAGCTTAAAGTTTGATATCAGAGGACATTTATACATTTTTATTGACATTTTCGAGTATTTCTCAATTCATGAAACCTGATGGAAAAACAAATCCAGGCATATTTAGGGGAACTTATATCTATGAGTGTTTGTAAGATTTGTTGTCAGAGGGCGGGGTTTTTAAAACGTTCTAATAATTCCATTTCCTCTGAGACGTGCACGGTCCAAATTGGCGGGATTTGTTCTCGCATTACTCATAGAATCAATTCAATCAATTGCGGTAACGGGGGGTGGGGGTACACACGCCCATGAAGTCACTCTTGCGCAAACCACTTCTGATTGACAGGGAACAGTGCACGGGCTGAAGAGTGATAGATAAGTGATCGTGTGGAAAGAACCGCTCGTCACGTCTGCAGCGGAAATTATGAGATCTGACTCTGATGGATGTCACGAACATGTGGTTGCGCTGTGGTCTAAGTTAGAGAGCTCTTAAGACTTAAGTTATTATGAGTCGTTATAAAACTGTGGCGGACAAATTTGAATATGGTGGGCTACTAGGGGAAACACTGTGTTCAAGACAGAGTTTATAAAGAGGGGACCAGTGCTCTGTGTGGCTTGGACCCATCAACCTATCAGAGCAACTGATTCTGCAGCAGGTCTTTATTTGCCAAAGGCTCAACCGGCGTCGTCACAGACCGAAACAAGCAGCTCGTGCCAAACAGGCAGGTTTAGCGTGTTTAACAGTCTGCCAAAACGTGGACGTTGTTATCGCCCAGAGTTTGCATATGAAGACGAGATTACCTAAGATACCGGGTTGACAGAGACGTGAGCTGAAGCTCTGAGCAGAGGAAGCGGAGACTTCCTGCCCCCACCAGGTTGAGAACCTGCCTCTGAACACGCACTCCATTAGACTAATTCTTGTTTTGACTTTTTTTTGACGCTGTCTCATTCTTTCGCTGCTTGTTTTTCTCCTCTTTCCTCAACAGCTTTTTTAACTTGTTGGCTTAATCAAGTCCTTGTCCTGCAAATCTCCTTCTTAAGCCTCTAAATCCCCCAGTTTCTGTTTTCGATTTCTATTCACACACCCTTGGTTGAAGAGTGGGTCACTGAGGATCCCTCCCTGTGTGTGTGTGCGCATGTGTGTGTGTGTGTGTGTGTGTGTGTGTGTGTGCATGTTTGGATTGAGATTGAGTTACATAGCTGACTGTGTAATTGTGAGGTGTGTCTCTGCCGTAGGGAGCCGCTCTGCTGTCTCCATTGTTGTGTGGCTGACCTGGCCTTCGCAAGGAAAAATGCAGGCCGTGTGAAGGGAGTGCTGTTGACTCACAACGCACCATGTGGCCCATACATGTTTACTGTAAACGGAGGATTGATGCCTGTAGTTGGAAAGATTTCAAAGCGTGTGTCTCCAAGTGAAGGCTGAGATCCGGTCTGAGACGTGGTTGGTTTTGTAACGACGGCGTTCCCCTCCACGAAGCCTCGCGTGTCCCTGTCGTGACTTGTCGGGACCTGTCGATATTTGTCGTTCGGCTTGGTAACAATAAGTACAAATAGCTGCTGTCTCTGCTAATCAAGCTTTTCTGGTTCATGCAGAATAGAAAGTTGGAACCAGTCAGCCTTGTAATGTAGATATAATCCGCTTGAGGGAAATCTATTTACATATGGAAAATAAAACACAAACTTACAGAAGGCTGCGTGTGTTCACTCGGCCAGCTGTGAGGCCTGTGATGGTCCGAATAGATATTGATTAACGGATGTATCGGCTAAAATGAAGCCAAGCAATATTGGATTCTAAGCCTGAATTTGGTTGGTGTGCTTGCTTCATGGCTATAATCGGTTTATGTTGAAATGAAAACTATTTCACAGACTAAACGATGTTGGAGAGACTTTATTCTCTTAGTTCAACTTGTAAATATTCAGTTGCATTTGTGTTTTCTTTTTTATTAAACCCTGGGTTGGTTATTTAATTCTGAAACCCTTTCTTTATCGTTTCTTTTTTTTTTTATAAAAAAAAAAAAACCCTCTTCACGTCCCGATAGCATCAATAGAGACAGTCCACTGTAATAAACATGACTGATCATATCATTCAGACCAAATGAAACGATTGGCTGGTGGAGACATTCATCGCTGAAACAGATAAGATGCTCAGAAGTTAGCGAGCGGGTCACAGAAAAGTCATCTTCCCACAGTTTACAGTTCATGTGTGAGGGCCGATATGAGGGGGGGGGGGATGTATCACACTTTAATTAATCGTGGATTCATGCGTGAAGTTTGTAGTTTTAATGTAATCATTCATTCCATCCACAGATTGTAGACTCTACTCCAGCGCCTCGGACTTCAAACTGGATCCCTCCGGTCTTCACCCGGCCAGCGGATGGCATGCCGATCCCCACCTCACCTGAGAGGGCGAGTCTGAATGGCGCCCTAGTCCTTCGCCGCCGCTCACCATCTGCACCGCTGCTCTCCCCCTCCTCCGCCCCTGCTCCTCTCTGATCGCACGTCCACCCCACACCTCAACATGGATACACACAGCGATGACGAAGAGGGATGCTACCGAAACCGCTCCGTCAGGTTTTTCTACGAGGAGACCGGCAAGAACATCAGCGACCACTGGCGCAATCGTGACTATGTGATCGTCTCTATGGGAATGGCGGTCTGCTTCATTGTGATCTTTTCCAACCTTCTGGTCATTGGAGCCATTTTTAAAAACAGACGCTTTCACTTTCCCATCTACTACCTGTTGGGAAATCTGGCTTTGTCCGACCTCTTCTCAGGTACCGTCCTTTTACTTATTATTATTATGACTGCTAGTTCTATTTAAACTGCATTTGAACACGTTGAGAAGTTTTAGTGCTGCTACAGTTCAGTCCGAACACAGCGCTGTGACGGAGACACTGGAGGTTTAACCCTCTCCACAACCTTTGTGAACTCAAGACTTTTTTAAACCCATTGAAGCATCAAAACAATTCGCCCACATCTAAAAGTATTTCAGCTTTAAGGCCAAACGATCTCTTTACACGATGCTCTAAGTCAATTTTGATGCTCAGCAAAGACAAAGCTGAGATTGACGCCTAAGAAAATAATAGAAAACACATGGGGATCAACGACACATGTGGATATCATAAAAAGTTAAAGACGATAATTGAGAAAATGCCTTAGACCTCTTATTAACTGCAGACTCGCATGTGAAACATCTAGAAACTGTTTTTTGTTTCTGCACTTTCTGACTCCACACTGTGGTAACGTTTACAGTGAGGCTGCTTTTTCATAATAGATTCCTAATAAAGGTGTTTAGTGATAGAGGACTTGTTGAAATGTTGTCTCACAGACACAAGGAAGTAGCTGGTATGAACCTCCCTATGTTATAAATACTTCCTCTGTGAGACGTTTATGAGTGTGGATGCTTTGAGTTATCACGGAGAAATGACGCACGTCACGCTGCTGCAGATATGTGGGTTTAGAAAACAGCGAGAGAGTGTTTTGAGTCACATCATTTTCCACCGGGGGGGGGGGTGTGCGAGTGAAGGTCAGGTCCTGTTTAGAGGGAAACACCGTTTTAATACTAAGTAAATATTATATTCATAACCTGCACAATGTAAATTAGATCCTATACAGTATAAATATATACTGTTATAACTATATCGGCACTTGGAACTACTTTTTCTTGTTTCTTCATTATTAAATTAGTGAAGCAGCAAATTCTGTTACTTCTCTTAAGATGCAGGTTGTTGGCGAAGCAACATAGAAACCAGATGTTGGTTAAGATAAAGCCATTTATTGTGAGGAGGTTAAATGAGGAGAGGAAACCGGGCGAGTGGATGCTGCTTTTAAATCAAACAAATAAATTGAACAAAAGAAAAACAGAGTTACATTTATCTAAGTTTTAACAAACAAAACAAAACCAAGCTGCCTCTTCCTTCAGCAAACGCTCGGTGTCACCAAACAATGTTATCATCCAAAAAGATTAACAATCTCTCATCTCGACTGGCAAACAGAGAAGCCCACAGGCAAGCTGGGAAAGGATCCGGCTCCTAACCATGAGCCAGTTTCTATTCAAACCTCCGTTCGCCAGTCAGCTGTTTTGCATTAAAAAGGAGAGGACTTGTCGCTCTGTGTAAGATTTCTCTGTAATGGAGTCGTCCCTCTTCTCCTCGCAGGTATCTCCTACCTCCACCTGATGTTTCACACTGGTCCCTGGACCATTAAACTGTCCAAGTACCAGTGGTTTGTGCGACAGGGGCTGATCGACACCAGTCTGACGGCCTCGGTCCTCAACCTGCTGGCCGTGGCCGTGGAGCGTCACCAAACCATTTTCAACATGCAGCTGCACAGCAAGATGAGCAAGCGGCGGGTCTTCATCATCATGGTGTTCATATGGCTGGTGGCGATAATCATGGGCCTGGTCCCCACCATGGGCTGGCACTGCCTCTGCGACCTGCCCAACTGCTCCACCATGGCGCCGCTGTACAGCCGCAGCTACCTGGTGTTCTGGGGCGTCCTCAATCTCCTGACCTTCTCCATCATGGTGGCCGCCTACACCCGCATCTTTCTCTACGTCAGGCACAAGAGCAAGCAGATGTCCCAGCACACGTCCCAGATGAAACACCGAGAGACGGTGTTCAACCTGATGAAGACCGTCTCCATGATCCTGGGTGAGGGAGCGTGCGCACACACACACACACACACACACACACACACACACACACACACACTGCATGCACACATCAAGGAATGGGTGGTAAACGGGAAAGTTACCAAACTGACGTCAAGAATTTCTAATCAACCAAACTTCTGGGAAATTCTAATCGGCCGTTATTTCTTTCTCCTCCTTCAGTAAGTCTGAAATGACAACATCTGTTTTCTCGGCTGTCAGCAGTCGGACTGTGTTTTCAATCCGAGTGGGGACACTGAGTCAGCGTTTCCTGTTTAAGTAAACAAACTGAAAATGGGAAATGTTAGTCATGAACTTTCTTTGTTAGTCAGTAAAAATGTGAAAAATGAATGGAATTCCGTAGAGCCCGGGGGGGGGGATTTTAAAAAATGTGTTGGAAAAAGTTAGAAAAACATCTTCATTCATTGACTTTGAGTTAATGTGTCTCGGTGGAAATACCAGCAGAGCTCTCTCCCCCTTTAAACCGCAAGAAATGCACCAACAAAACTAGAATGGTGCTCGGTCGAGCGCTGTCCTCCCCCAGGACCCGGCAGTAACTTTAATCAAGCCTCCCTAAAGTTCACACGTTCCCAGATATCAGTTCACTCAATGTGCCTGATTGTTGTTTTGTTTTTTTGTCTTCTACGATTCATGACCCCTGAATAATTCCCTTGGAAATCAATGTCAACATTGAATGGGTTCTATCTTGGCCCATGTTCCATCCTTCCACCCAGTTCAGTTGGATTCTGGCCAGTTGCTTTCCAGGTTTATTGTCACTGTGCATCTTTCTAACACAATTAAATGTTGTTTGGCAGCAGTCCACTTAAAAGCATATATTTTTTTAGAAATGAATAATTTGCCCAATCCTGCCGACAAACCAACACATGTCTGATTACGTCCTTGGTGGAGGTAAGAAAACACAAATACAAGCAAAATCCTAAATCAAGAAAATCCTTTTTTTATGTATCAAATAAACAAAATGTTTCATATCTGCAAGCAGTGAACGTCAACACTCGTGTGTTTGTGAACGGCTCCTATCGGCAGATCTTTATCGGCCAACTGATGAATAATAGAGAAAACATTTCAGGTCCAGTGTGATGCTTCTTGTACATTTTTATTAATTTTGCTCATTTCACAAGAGATTCAAGCTACTTCCAGGGAAATCCTCCCTTGAATCTTCACAGAATAAATCTGCAGAAAAAACCCAGAGCCTCCTCCTCCTCCTCCTCCTCCTCCTCCTCCACCTCCACCTCCTCCACCTCTGACTGAATCCACCGCTGTTCAGGCTCCTCTCAGCTTGTCTGTACTTGTTCAACTCCCCCAACCCACATTCGCTGTTTCCCTCTTTCTCCCACCGATTCCTCACTGCTTGCCGAACTGGCCGTCCTCTCCTCTCTCCTCTTCTTCCCGGCCTCCTCTGCTGCTGCTGCTGCTCTCGCATTTTGAACTTTTGATTAAATTCCTCAACAGTTTTTTAAAATGTTACACGTCTTCCTGCCGTCGCTCGGCAGCCAGGGTTCAGCACCTCCGGCATGTGAGGAGGGTGAGGAGAAGCGTGAGCGTGCCCTGACAGGGAGCTGCATAGTTGTGTTACTGTGACAGAAAGCAGCTCCTCTCCTGTAGGAGTAAGACACCACACAGCGGGTGTGGAGTCATGTACTTACATGGTTGTGAGGACCAGCTCGACGGTTTGACCTTGAGCGCGCAGGACATTTTAGCAAAGTGGGAACATTTTGTCCGATAACCACGTCTTGAAATTGCTATTTTGGTGTAAAGACTTGGTTTTAGTTTCAAATTAGAAGTTAAACGTGAAAGCAACAGTTAAATATTGGGTCCGGAGCTCAGGAACGCACACTACACTGTGTGTGTCTGTGTGTGTGTGTGTGTGTGTGTGTGTGTGTGTGTGTGTGTGTGTGTGTGTGAATGTGTTACCCCAGTATCGTCACATCTCCATCTTATAGCTTCAGCTTCCACATGCTCGTACATTAATGCTGGACCTGCTGAGAATGTGTGTACATAATGAATTCCTCTGCTGCCTAATACAGTATTATTGTAATGAAACATGATCATACAGACTAAACTCAGGCCACATGCATGTGTGACTGTGTGTTTTTGTGTACTTGTATCTTTGTGAGGACCATTCTGATCCTATAGACCTTACAGGGTGATAGTGTTAGTGTTAGGTCAGTGTAAGGGTTGAGCATGTGAGCTCCAGCCACGCTTCGATGTTTTTGTTTGAAAACGCATCCTCTCTGCTACGGATACGCCTGATCTGATCACATGACCCCTATCCCAAGCCGCCCTTGTACGACACAGGAATCCAGTAAACGTGTTGTTGTCTTCGCTCACAGCTGTTGTGCAGTTAAATCCTTGACTTTACAATGATACAACTGTTAACATGTGTGAAGCTGTTATTCGGGCGATCTGCGACAATTCCTGTCAACACCGACACGCACATGCCCAGGAAACATTAGTGGTCATGTGATATGCGCGTTAGTGTAGACAAGGATTAAGATAATGCTTGTGTGGACAGAGATTGTCAGTGTGGATGTTGCCTTAGTTTTGTGTGTGTGTGTGTGTGTGTGTGTGTGCAGGCACATTGTCTTCAGAGGAATTTACAGTACATTCCCTCTCTCTCTCTGTTGCCTATCCCCCCCCGACTTACTTCTCCACATTCTTTACAACTCTGTTCATTTTCTTTCCTCTCCTTCTTTATCTGTGAAACTCCTTCAACCTTTCTCGTTGATGTCCAGTGTTATCACCAGTCTTGTAATGACCTTATGTGCCCTCTCCGTGACGCTCCTCCCATCCTCCCTCTCCAGGCTGTTTTGTGATCTGCTGGACGCCCGGCCTGGTGGTGCTGCTGCTCGACGGCGTGGGCTGCAAGAAGTGCGAGGTGCTGCGCTTCGAGAAGTACTTCCTGGTGCTGGCCGAGTGCAACTCCTTCGTCAACCCCATCATCTACTGCTTCAGGGACAAAGACATGCGGAGGACCTTCAAGGAGATCCTGTGCTTCCCGTGTCGTGGCAGGAATCCCCAGGACGCCACTGGGACTCACTTTAACACCCTGGACCACGAGGTACTGTCTGAGAGCACCAGAGCCGACGACAACAATCACAAACAAAGCAACTCTCACTGTGGACTGTAAATAACAAACCCTTGAAACCACGCTGACTGTAGACAGAGGTTATCCATTCACCACGTACAGTACGAGCCTGACAACCAAACAGTTTGAACGACACAACGACAACCAGGCCGCCTTAACAACTTCATATCCTGCTTAAATGTTGCTCGTAATATTTTACAGTGTAACGCACAAAATATATATTTTTTATAATATAATCAGATTTATGAAAACAAAAGTGAAACCGTCCAGGTGCAACTCAGATTCTGTAAACAGATTTACAAACTCAACAGGTCTTTTTTTAAAGTTCAGTTCCTTGAGTGGGTTTATTTAATATTTTTTACAATGAGAAGTTGGTAGAGACCAAAAACGGAGATAAAAGACCTCACTTCTTATTTGGTACAAGCCAGATGTGTAAATAAGCAGCTGTTTGCTGATGAGTTCCTCGTATCAGCTGGAAAGTTGAAGATTCAAAACTTCAAAAGAGTCAGTTATCGTATAGTTTACAGGAAACCACCCATCAGAGGCTGATTTCCTCCTCGTCATTTATTGCCGTAGTCAGCGTGTTTTTTGCAGATGGAAAAGCAACAAGGTGATAAATCTCTAAAAAATAAGTTCAAACCAAACATTCCCCTTTTTTCGTTAACAAAAAAAATGTATGAACCTAGAAAATATCAAAAAAGCTCTCACCTGGTTCTATAATCCTCAACGAGCTGATCCCCTGCTGACACAATATTAAAGTCAAATGTAGTGATTTATTGTTTTGAAAGTGTCTGGTTTGTATATTATAGTAAAATGTTGATTCTCCTTTCCATTTTTGTGCCTGAGCAAATGTAAACCAACACACTTCTGCTTTTTATCTCCTCTGTTCGGTGAATGGCTTTTCCACGAATCAGACAATGCTCAGAACAAAACCTCAAACCGACATCCTGCAGTGTCACTGTGCGGTTTGACAGCGCTGCCCGGAGAACGACACACACGCGACACTCCGTAATCATTCTGCCACATTCATTAATCAATGATTCGTGCAGAAGCAGAGAACACGCAGTTTGCAGATGGGAACTCCGGATAATCTCCCGCTGTACATGGGCTCACTCCGACATTACCCAGTTCTCACGTACAGCTCCTCCGGATGGTTTCAGGAGATTATCTGGAGTTCTCAAATACTGCAAAGAAGACCTTGACACACTTTAAATAGTAAATAAACACTCGTAACTAAAAGGACGCCTCTGGAGAGCGCATATTTTCGCTAAGTCTAATGTTCTATCTCGCCATGTTAAATATGTGTTTCCTGGATTGGCCCCATTCCACAATGTGATCCTTAGTCAGACAAGCAATGGAAACATAACCTGCTTAGCGGAGTTACACGATGATAAAGTCCTGTGGACAGGAGGTGGGACTGCGTAGTGTCACAGTGGTGATGCAGCATTTCACACGTACATTGAGCCCCCCCGAGAACAGAGAGTCTGCAAACTCAATTCTGCTTTCTCGGTTCAGTATTTTCAGTTCCAGTCACGCACAAAGCCGCAGACACGTCGCCTCTCAGCGAAACCGTTAATGAACAACGTGAAGGAGATCAGATCCTCTTATCATCGATTTCTGATGATATCAACAAGGTGATGAAAATAGAGACAAAGGCCCGAACCCAACATCTTGTTTGATCAATCAGCAGGATGTGGACGCATGTAGCTTCTCTGCATTCATGTACAGATTAGCCAAATCGTCACGTGGACCTGAAACACCTACGAACAGCATCGCCGTCCGTAAACGGTACCTGTCTTGTCCCATCCTTCCTCTAAGGTTTGTGGAAATCGGCTGAAATCACAACCTCCTTGTCAGAGGTGAACAAAGGTTTTGTGTGTGCGGATCCTCGTTTGTACTCTAAACGCGGCACGATTACAGATTCCCTACACACATTGTGTGCTTCCACTCAGGCGGGATGTTTATCAGAACACAGCGGAGCGTCGTCTCTGTCAAACTCACATCTCATAAAACAAGGCCTTTAATCGCTCGCACTGCCTCGGTCTGCAAACAGGTTTCATCCCCTGTTGCCTCATGCAGTCGTTTACACAGGGTTTTGTACTAAGCGCGGGATTTGTGTGTTCACTCTGCTGCAGTTTGCTCATGTGCATGTGTGTGTTCGAGTTGTACAGTGTTTTAAACCAGTCCAGATGTGCGCTGGTGGTTAGAGTGGAACATGCTGCTTGCCACATTTCCTCTGACTTGTGGCTCTGGCATGGGTGTATGTTGGAGACACACACACTCACACGCACGCACACACACACACACACACGCACGCACACACACGCACACGCCCATGCAGCCTGTCACTGCCCCTAACAGGAAGTGCAGTCATGAGTGTGTGGTTTTGTGTGTTCCCGTGTATGTTTGAGAAGACGTTTAACATTTTCACTTGTCAGAAGCTGTGGATTAAAAGTGAACACATTGATGAATCATTTCAGATTAATAACTCTTAAGTACTCTGGAGGGGAATCTCATTACAAGAAGCTTTTAAAGGGAAATCACTATATTCAAAGAACTATATTCTTTATTCAGATAAATCAACATGTGGATACTTACTTTCATATCATAGGCCTTTAACTGTTGGTATTGTTTTTACAGTTCAGGAGCATCTTCATATTATCCCCGTGTTTTATTTTTGTACAAACATTGTTAAAAACCCGTCTGAATAAATGCATCAATGTGCCAAAAGCTGTGCCGTGTCTGGTCGTGTGTGTGTGGTTGTGTGTGTGTGTGTGTGTGTCCGCGCTTTTGTATCTTTTGGCCACTAACAAAACACAACTAACCCATTTTCGCATCCTCCTTCCTTTGCCACTTGCTGCACCTTCGCCTCATTCCAACCTCGGCCTCACTCTCTCCATCTGTCTCCCCACATCTTGTCTGTAGACCTACAGGTCTCGTTCTGAGATGCCGATACAGAGGGGCAACGGGACGCGTCTCATCCAGAAAGGCTCGCAGGACGCACCTACCTCCTCGGACAACTGGAGTTAAACTTAAACAACGGTGAACTTTCAACAGACAGAGAGAGACAGAGCGGGAGAGAGAGAGAGAGAGAGAGAGAGAGAGAGAGAGAGAGAGAGAGAGAGAGAGAGAGAGAGGACATGTACCAGCAAATCTGCCGATCTGTGTGTGCTCACATAAACAAACCTCAAAGTCTGTTCCTCCTCAGTCGACAGGCTGTTTATTCTGTGTATTGGATCTTTACGTCTGCTGCCGGCGGAGAAGATTGGTTTGGTTAATGTCTTTGTTAAAGACCAAAGAAAACTGATCAGCTTTCTAATATCAGACGTTTGAAGCGAGCGGCTCATTCCTGCTCTCGTTGCTGAAGCTTTTACACAACATGGGGGAAACTGACATTTCCTGTTTGGACGTAAACAACCCAGGTCCCCCCCCCCCATCCCCCGACCGGACGGCGGTAGAAGACGACGTTAACATCCACTGAACAACTGGAACATGTCGACACAGAAGAAACGTCTCACAGCAGAAGAATGTGGAGTTACAAGGCCAGCTGCAGGTGGCGTCATGTTTAATGTCAGTTACCAGTTTATTAGGTACACCCGACTAAAGCTCCTGCAGTCCCGTCCCGTCCCGGCGCTGGCGTCCCCCAGTGGCTGGAGACGTTTTGTTTCTGTGCTGTCCCACCGTCCAAGTCTTGTGTGAACATGATAATTCAAGACCACCTTGAGGGAGTTTCTTCAAATTTGGTACAAACGTTCAGTTGGACACGAGGATGAACTGGTTTAGATGTTGGTGGTCACAGGTCAAGGTCACTCTGACCTTGACCTTTGGACACGAGGATGAACTGGTTTAGATGTTGATGGTCACGGGTCAAGGTCACTGTGACCTCACAAAACCATTTTTCTTTTTGCCTTGTGAACACAATATCGTAATAAAGCCCAGAGAGATTCTTGTAAAATTGTACACAAACGTTCACTTTGACTCACAGAATAACTGATTAGGTTTGGATGCTCAAAGGTCAAAGGTCAAGGTCTCACCAAACGTGTTTTTTCCGAGGGGATTTCTTCAAATTTTCACCAGTTGTCACTTGGACTCGAAGGTGAACTGATCAGATTTCAGTGGTGAAAGTTAACACCTGGAGCTGCACTGGTTGCCGGAGACAAAACCAATCATTTTAGTGGTAAATATTTAAAGGTGATGTTGGTTCATCTTTATCATAATTTCGGAGGCTGCAGTTTGTGGCGCTGCGTTGCACAGGGAGGTGTTTTTTAGTTATCCCGCCCTCGTTGATTTAAATGGAGTTAATCTATAATCTATTCTATCTATAAATGATAGAAATCCCACTGCAGTATAATGCAACAAATGACCTTCAGTCTCCTGAATGATTACACAAAGTTCATATAAACTAAATCTGACCTTTGTAACCTTCGTGCAGGAGAATTTATCTGTTTATAAACTGAAACCTGAGTGTGTGTGTATAGGATCAGTGGAAATCAGGTTTCATGTGCACAAAGTCCCTGAGGCTCATAGAAGAGATGCTCTATATACACAGTACTTTTACTAAAGGGGATTTTATAAAGGGAGTTAACAGACGGATTTGTTAACGGTTGATTAAAGCCTTGACTTCACTGATTACGCATCGTGTCATAGAACATGTGGGTTGCCAGGTTGTGTAGCTTGCTCAGTGGTTTCAACCAAACCAAGAACATAATATTTACTACTGCTCTTGTTTTAATCTAGAAAATGTTCCAATCACCTTTTTAAGATTCTCTCAGTCGGTCTGACTTCATGCCCGAGTTCTGCTTCGTCCAAATGTCATTATTCAGTTTCATTGTTAAAACTGTTCAATTGAAGTTGTATAGGTTAAAAATAAATCAATAACAAATTATAAGATAAAAATGTACAGCCTGGAAACAAAACATATTCATATTCACGTTTTATAAGAAATCTAAAAGCATCATAACATGATTTGTCTTGTAAAGTTTAAACTTCTCTGTTTCAGAAAGTGGTTCCCGGAGCCCACTGATCATTTCTTTCTCTAACAAATCAGATAAATCTTCTCTGTCTTTATGATTTCTGGCTTAATTGTAATTTAAGAGTTTGGCACTTATGTTGGTTTTACCCTCAAAAAAGGGGGGAGAGACAAATCTCCTGATGTTATTATCAATGATTTATTTTTTAAATATTACTTTAGATTTTACTGTCGAATGAGATTGTGTTTGTGCCATTTATACACAATGTGTTTTATAAACTGTTCCGTCCTCACGTTTTTATTGTCGTGTTTTTGCTCTGTCCTGTAAATCGCCTCTGAGCTGGAATGACACAATACGCCTTTGTTCAACGTTTGTGATGTAAAACTGTATTTATGCTCATTCTGTGGATATTTTCTGCACTTAAACAGATTAACAGCTTAAAGGAAAAACCATATTTTTTATTTTTCATCATTTGCCAGCTACAATCATTTCCTTTTTGTAACTGTACGACTGAGTAAACAGCAGCGATGTGACGCTTCACGTTCAAATGTGCTGCAGCTGATTAATGTCGCGTAAACTGACGTCCGGGTGTTGATGTTGTGTTTCAGTTTCCTGTGTCTCGTTCATAGGCTGATTTATAAAGATGGCCGACGCCTCTGCACATCCTCGCTGTTGTAGAAACACGAAGCTAAAATATCCCGAGTGCCAATACACGTCTGTCAATCACAATGTTTAATCCCCGTTTATTTTTAAATGGTCAACTGATCACCCGCTAACATGGAGGAGAAAGGGGTTAGCGACGGATACTGCAACCGGCCACAAGGGGGCGATCAAGATTCACTTTTGAGGAATCCGTCATGTCGTCTATCTTTATTTACAGTCTGTACCGAGACAACCCGACAGTGACGTCATTAAAAAACCTTGAATGTCTCAGACTCTCCTGTCGTCTTTTCCTTCATCTCCAAAACAAAAGTCACGAGTCTCTTCGTCTGAAGTTGTCCTTTTGCTTTGATTCCTGTCAAATGAACTTGAAGTTTATTTTAGAGGCCTTCGTGACACCTTTCTGAACGTCTGCCTCTTTCTTCTCCTTTGTCTTTAACTTCACAGAGGGAGAAACATCTTGACGAGTCCTGAGCTCTTCCTTTTGTTCCTGAGAAAATGCCCTTTTTATCTGCTCTCCTACTTTTCCCAGCCCTCCTCCGTTCCTCTCCGTCTCCTTCTTCGTCGGCGTCTTACTCATGTTACCCAGAGAAAACCTTTGCTTCGGCTCTTTCTTGTCTGTTGGCAGTGAGAATCTCCTCTGGGAAGACTTCCCCTTCCTCAGGTTATCCAAGTTCAGTTTGTCCAGGGACCGAGAACTCTTCTTTTTGCCTTTCTTATCGGGCAGCGCCCCCTTCAGGTCACCCAGGCTTTTTCCAGAGGTGATTTCTTCTTCTTCTTCCAGGCAAAGGTTGTTTTGGAGGAGGAGCCACCCATCGTCAGCTGACCTGTGACAACAGGAGTAAACACGTGATCCACTCTTAACGAGAAGGTTTAGTTCTAAAGAAACTAAACAAATGTTTCATATGACAAATACTTATATTTAGTTTTAACTTCTTTCTTTATTATAATTAAATGACTAAGGATGAGGTTGTTTTATAAACTTTAGTGTTTGTGAAGTTAGAAACTCTAATAGGGTTTTATTTATCTTTTTCAAATTGCAAAATTTCAAATAAACCAATTAAACATTTGAAAGAAATCAAGTTAATAGTTTTCAAATTAAAAATAAAAACTTACTGCTGTTAAAGAAAGAGAATATTTTAGAATTTGAATTTTCTCGTTCTAATTAAACCAAGAGTTTCTCTAAAGATGATGTATAATCTCAAAAGGTTATAGGTCTAAATGTGAACACAACACGTAGAGACACAAACACATCCAGGCCTACACACTTGTGTGTGTAGGCCTGGATGTGTTACTACATTTGTATGTAGTAACACACCTTATCTCTTCCCACGGTCGGTCACAGATGAACTCCGCTGTTCTCGACTCCTCTTGGTTGAGCTGGAGTATTAATACAACGTCTCTTTGTATCGTCTCTTATCTGATGGATCAGATCAGAGCCTCAGTCTAAACCTGCCCCGACTCCAGGAGGAACACCAGATACTGAACTTCCTTTCCGGATTTATCCTCCGCTCGTCCACAGGAAGACAACCAACCGGCTGAGTCACATTCTCAGAGACTGAAGCTGCTCCTCTTTGAAAAGCTCCAACAGTGTTTGGCTCCTAAAGTATTCTCTTATGACCCTTGAAGGTATCATGAGTGAGTTCAAAAAGATTATTACAATAGAAACTGTGGAGGCCTGGAGAAAAACTAGAGGGAGCTGTTGGTGCATGTCTATCAACCAGTGTTGATGTTTCAGCCATTAGACTGAATCAACTGGTTTCTTCCAGAGTCTGTATTTTCCAGTTGAAATCCAATTGAAGGATTTTATTAAAAATGATGAAACTTTGAGAGAAACTTCTGAAGCTTCCGAGCGAAACCTGCATCTGTGTTTTATCAGACTTTAAAAATGTGGATCTGGGCTTGATCAGTAAAGTTTTATCTTTAGAGATCAAGTTCAGTTTCAGTCCGAGCACAAAGTAGAAAATGGAATAAACTTGATACTCTTAATATTCCTGATATTCATGAACGCATTATCACGATATTTACAATCTACAAACATGCAGCATTTACCTCTTTGAAATTACAGTTGTTAGACAGGACAGGAAGAATCAGATACAGTCTTAATGCAATGTATAATTTATATATATGATTTAATCTGATAATTCTTAATTTTTTTATAATCATGCAACTATTTCAAATCACAATCACAGTATTAGAATATAAACTCTTTAGCCTGGACCCTGATTGGACCCTTGGATCAACCTGGTGTTACATACGTGTTTAACTCTTCTTGCATTATACCCACAATCCTCTGCTGTTGCAGCTGTGAGGTGAAGTCTGTGCCTTGCTCAAGGGCACCTCCATGTGGAGGAAGTGGACAGAAACTGTTTATTTCCCATTTCAAGTTCCTCTCTCCACTGCAAAAACTATTCATCCCCTAAATTAAACTGGACGTGAAACCTCCACGTCATCCCTGTTGTTGTTTCTGCTTTAACTTTAATTAAGAAACGTGAAGATGAGGATTTTGATTTCTGTCACATCCTCATTGGTCCACATGTGACGTGTGGGGGGGGGGGGGGGGGGGGGCGTGGAGCAGACTGACGACGTGAGGACATTTAGAAATAACAGATTTTATATTTTATCCTAAGCTTGTATTTTTCTGTGGCTCAGCCTGGTCATCATTAAATTGTGACTGTGCGTCTGCATCACAGGATCCTCCTCCTCCTCCTCCTCCTCCTCCTCCTCCTCCTCCTTCTCCTTCTCCTCTTCCTCCATCCATCCATCCTCCCTCCTCCTCCTCCCTCCTCCATCCTCCATCCTCCCTCCTCCTCCTCCTCCTCACATTTCCCCGGTGCTGCCGCCTCTCCTCCTCCTCCGCGCGCTCCTCCTCAGTCCGTGCGCCATGGAGGACTCTCCCGGCGCGATGAAGAGGACCTGCCCGGTGCCGGAGATCAAACCCCTGGACCAGTACGACATCAGCCGGGCCAAGATCTGCGCCAGTGTCCGGTGGCTGCTGTCGAAGTCGTACGGCTCTGCAGGTACACGCACCCCGGAGCCTGCTCACAGCACAGCCGCTGCTGCCGCCGCTTGGGCGGGGCGCTTCATAATTCATCCCCGGGGCTCGGAGCTGGAGGTTTCTAGGTTTTATTTGGGGATGAAACCTCCAGCATCCATCCGCTCCTCATCCATCCTCATCCCGGGTGCGCGTGCTCCACCTGCCCGGCCCATGCAGCGTCATTGTTCCCGCACCATGAGGACGATCCTCGGCTCGTCCCGCGGAGGATTCTCCTGATGGTGCGGGATGGAGGAGTCTGTCATCACCGCACTGCAACAAAGAGATCCGCTTCCTCGGGCCTGTGGAGGGATCCTCCATCCAACATCTCACACACACACACACACACACACACACACACACACACACACACACACACACACACACACACACACACACACACACACTCAATTAATTATAACCAATGTTTGCATCTATAGGTGATAGGTGTGTGTAAACGGGTCAGAGCACAGCAAAATATTGGTGTCAGTGTTACGCACGCACGTTGGGCTGCGGCGCGTGGCAGTGAAGGTGACACGTGAGACAATGGAGAGTTTTTCTGTGGTGAAAACTGCAAATGCTTCAAATTCAATGGGGGGGGGGGGGGGATCAGAGGTCAGAGGTCAACGTGAGAAACAGGCAGGACGGATTCAAGAAGACCTGCAGAAGTTTAAGTGTCAAGCAGTTTATTCTCACTGAGATAATTCACTCCTGTGTGTGTGTGTGTGTGTGTGTGTGTGTGTGTGTGTGTGTGTGTGTGTGTGTGTGTGTGTGTGTGTGTGTGTGTGTGTGTGTGGAGATGTTATTGTTGTGTCAGATCCTGATTCATGTGTGAGTCTCTTTCTTCAGTCTGTGGTTGTGTTGTGTTGGATGACATCACTGCAAAGTCCTCCAGGCAAAGATTATTATCATTATTGATCAGTTTATTCATCAGTATGAGAGAGAGAGAGAGAGAGAGAGAGAGAGAAAGAGAAATATATTAAGAAAGAAGGAAGGACAGAGTTAAGAAAGAAAGTAATTAAGAAAGAGAAAGGAAAGAAAGAAACAAGAAATGGAGAAAGGAAGGAAAGAAAGACAGGAAGGAGGGAGGGAGGAAAGAGAGAAGGAAATAAATGATGGTTCCTCCCTTTTCAACCAAATGCATCAAAACCTGATTTAAATTTTATTCTAATGATATAAAACAGAGAAAATCCAGTTTGAGATGCAGGGATGGATGATCTATGAATGATGGATGAATGGATGTATGAATGATGGATGAGAGGATGATGGATGCTGTATGATGTATGAATGGACAATGGATGATGGATGCTGTATGATGTATGAATGAGGAATGGATGAGAGGATGGATGATGTATGGACAATGGATGAGAGGATGGATGATGGATGAAGGATGACGAAACAGCAGGTCTGCAGGTTCAGGCTCTGCTGACTCACAGTGTGATGTCACTCTGAAACTCCTCAGTAAACCCAGTTTATGTAACGGTCCCCGTTGTGTTCTGCTGTCGTGACGGTTCCAGAGCTTCACGTTGTGTTTGGGTCCAGTGGACGAGTCTGAGACACGAGAGGAGAGACGAGCCGGAGACCTCCTCTCAGCAGGGAGCCGTCCTCGTCTTCATCGCTGTCAACTGGTCAGAGCGGCTGCCTCATACAATTTTAATGGAGGCACAGAGGGGGAAAAGCACTGATTGATTATACCTGACATGGGCAGGGGAGGGGCGGCACAGTGGACAAGTGGGTGGCACTGGAAGGTTCCTGGTTTGAATTCCAGTTCGTCTCAGTGGAGTTCTTCTTCCCACAGTCCGAAGACGAGCGGCTCAGGTTAACTGCAGTAGATTCCATATTGACTCTGGATGTGAATGTGAGCCTGTGGTTGTTGGTGTTTGTATGTTGGCCCTGTGATTGGCTGGCGACCCCCCCCCCCCCCCCCCAGATGGTACAGATAAACGTTTTTCTTTCTTCCTGCAAATGAATTGACAAACAAACCTGCGCTGATGAAAACATAAACTAGATAAACATCCTAGAACGAATAAACACAGTTAATCTCATATTGAAATCGAACTCGTAGATGACATCTCGACGGCATCGTGATGAAATGGCATGAATACAATAGGCTGTATAAAGCTATGTGCACGATTGAGTTATATAAAGCGTGTGTATCGACCTCGCTGACGCTTTTTAATCAAGTTGAAATGTCAAACACTGATTTCCACCTCAGGATTACGAGGCCTGCTCGTTTTCCTCTGTGCGTGAACGTAGAATCTTTGTGTTTCAGGCTGACGATCATTTTAAAAAGCTTTTCCTCTGGACGTTCATCACGGCCCTGTCCTGTGTCCTGTGACATGTTATCGATGAACCACTTCATCAAGTGGCCTAATGGGGAAAGAAACCAGCACCTAACGAGAAGCGTTAAGCTCCTGAACATGTGTTTCTATGTGTTGTTGTGACAGGGAGATTTAGATGAGAGGTGGTGACTTGTTTGTTTCTGGTGATTTCTGATCATGATCATGAAAAAGATCCATACAAGCTGTTGTGTTGTTCCAGCTGCACGGGCCTGTTCCTGCTGCCTCCAGATGAAATGACACTAAGTGGGTTAGTTCTTTTCTGCAGTCCGGTGTCAGAGCGCCGGCTTTCCATTCCCACCGTTCCCATAGTGACGGAAGTCCTACTTCCTCCCAGCGCAGCTGAGTGTGAACCACGACGACGCCTCAGCCCCTTTAACAGTGTGTGTCACACTGCAGAGGAGTGTGTGCTCACACTGATGTTTGTGTGGTGACACAGATACACAACTTCTCTCTGGCAGAAGAAAGAAAGGACGAGCAGAGGTGTTCCAGTTTCATTAAGAAACTAGAATGAAACTACGTCCTACGGGTTCCTTTGAAAACTCATCAACTCTGCTACAGATTTGCCTGTTGTTACTACAACTGTGTCTGTGGCTGAGGGGGGAGAGCGGTTATCCTCTAAATAGAATGTCGGTGGTTCGATCCCAGTCTTTCCCACTCCGGATGCTGAAGTGTCTTCGGGCCAGATACTGACAGATCTCATGGAGAACGTGCTGCACATAGATGCACTGTGTGAAAACTGTTCTGTGAAGTGCTTTGAGTGGTCGAGTCAAACTGGAAAAGATCGATTTAAATACTGAACTTCTTCAGACTGGAGTTACAGAGAAGTGAGGAAACGCCCCTTTGTAGTTTGAAAACTCCAGCCGGCAGAAACAGAGATGTTTGGTGATGATGATTCTTCAGACTCACACCAAAGAAAACCACCAGGAGCTGAGAGGCCAACGGATCCAGATCGATTTGGATCCGCACCAAATTTCACTCTCTCATAAATATCTGTCGCCTAAATATGACAGATTTTATTCTCTGAGAAATCTCTGAAATCGTTGAATAACAAGTAATTGCAATGGAAGTGGAAATTCGATGAACGATGAAGGAGGAGAAAAGAAACGACAGAGAGAGGAAAAGAGGCTCGACTGCAGGAAGAGACTCTGATACTCACTTTAAGAAATCCTCTTCAATCTCCAGTGGTCGTCCAGGGGCTGCAGAGCTGGTATATGGGTCAGTGAGGAGAGTGTGTTACTGAGCTTCATAGATGACTTGACATGCACACACACACACACCGACACACACACACACACACACACACACACACACACACACACACACCATCTCTTGTATGAGTGACCTCTCTGAGCTGAGCTGTTCATGCAGATGATGGTATTATCCTCTCCTGCAGTCAGCCGCTGTCCCTTCTCCCCGTCGCCCGTTCTCCACTGCGAGGAAACTTCCTCACTTTACTGTCTGAGGTTTCTCCGTCAGAGCAGTGGAGCCCGTGTGACCTCCGTGACCTTCTCCCCGCGGCACGAGGCCTCGACGGAGCGTTTCCGTGCTCTGGAGTTGGAGAAGGCGTTTCTTTCCTTCTCAGGGAACAATGCAGAGGAGCTGACTCACTCCTCCCACCTCCGATATCTGCAGGAGATCTCTTGTGTCTGCACCATGAACTGCTTCGTGGTTGTGTTTCTCCTCATAATGATTGTTTGGATTCTCTCGACTCGCGCCGTCCATCCACTGAAATATTCATTCTCAGCTGGAGCATGAAAACACGGCGGCTCCTCTGCGTGCACGCAGCTCCCGACTTAAGATAACTGCATCTCTAACTCCCCCGAGGCACAGGCAGACTCCAGGGGCTGTTTTAAAACTACTGCTTTGTTCGAATGTTTTTCTCTGAATTTAAAAACACAGCGTCAAGATAATAAAGTAAAATCATGTGAAATTGACATAAAAAAACAAAAACACAGACAAACACTTAACTGTTCACATGCAGCCTATCGAGACTCTCTGTCAGCTGAGACTTCAAATTCATTTCTAGTTTACTTCGACGTCTGTTAAACAAATTATACAAACTCAGTAGAAGTCTATTCCCCTTGAATTAAAACCATATGTACCGAATTACACAAACTCACAGATATCAGCTCCGTATGCCTGATTATTTTCATCAAGATCCATGAATTATTTACTTTATTATGTTATAAATCACTTTCTCACAATGATAAAGAATTTGTCTTTTTTTTACTCCTTGATCTGCCACTCTGTGTCCCAGGAAATCTGTTCTGTAGTTTTTAATCGTTAGTTTTACAGCTACTTAAAGTAAATAATTGAACAAACTGAAATGTTCATCCTGAATAGATCTAAAAAACTTGGCAGTTCAACAAACCACAATTCAAAACACCAATGGGAACAACAGGATATTGGGAAAGGAAACGTGGGGGGTCGTTAAAGTCGAACCGTGAATGTATGAACACAATTTTGTCCGTATAAAATGTTGTGGCCGTTCAAAAGTGGATGTTGAGATACTTCACTAAATGAAAAAAGTGAAAACCTGCAGGTAAAGCAAAGGTCGTAGAATTCGTCCTCTGAGGATCATGAATATGTGAAACAAATGTCGTGGTGGTCTGAGATAAGTCCAGAAACATCAACCTCGTTTTGTCACTGGAGGAACAAGTCGTGATCAGTGAAGTCAGTAGGATTCATCCTCTGGGGATCCTGAATGTCTGCATGTTATTGTGGTTCAGACTGAAACAATGAACCAACCACAGTCTCGCTTCATGAATAGAATCCTCACTGCGTCGTCTTGTCTCTGCAGAAAACGTCCCATGTGGAGTTCCGGGAGCCGCTCTACAAGGACCAGTACAAGCAGGAGCACCTGAAGCCGGCCGTCTCCAAGCTGCTCCTGTCCCCGGAGATCTACTGCCGAGCTCAGGCCCTGCTCGCCCAGGCACACGGGGTCTCTGTGCCCGCGGTGCAGGGGTCACCCGCCGACAACTCCGCCCTGCTGCAGCACCTCATCAAGAAAGGTTTCGCTCCCAGGGTCCAGGAAGTAGACGTCACCGAGGAGGACCTCAGCAGCGCCCCCATCAAGACGGTGCGTGTTCTGTAGTTCAACTGCTCGTGTTCTCATTGTCAGTCAAAGAGGCTGTGGGGGTTAAATCCTGTCTCTGATTGGTGCAGAAGTCCCACCTGGCCCTGATTGACTCTCTGATGTCACTGGCTGCTGAAGAGACGGTGGGCCGGGTTAAGATGGCGGTGGAGGCGGGGCAGATGGGCGTCGGGGCTCCGTGGGAGAACGCGCTGCTCTTCTGGGTCAACAGGGTGAGACCCACTTTCTGTCCTGATTCTATCTGTTCACACTCTATTATTAGTTTTTAAACTTTTAATGTTTCTTTACATGTGAAAGTATTACATGTTTATATATTATTACTTTCTATTCTGCTGTAACAATGGAAATTTCACGGTGTGGGACTAACAATTTATTATCTTATCTTATCTTATTCATTATGTAGGTGTAGTTTAGTTTGTTTTTGGGTTTTTAGTTTCACTCAAATTTGTGTGATTGATTATGGCCCAAGGAAGTTTGCTGTTTGTTTTTTATTTCCAATGCAGGATTTTTGCAACAAAACTATAATAAACGATTAAACCATATTTAATTATTTCCTTTAACAGCCGTCATCTTGTTCTTACAGCTGAACCAGAAGTTGAGGGAAAGCACCGAAGAAGAGGAGCCGCTCAGATCCCAGACGTGCACGGACCTGCAGTCTGTTCAGGACACGGTAAACACACACACACACACGCATGAGGATTTTTCCATTCAGCACATGTCTCTCATTGCTTCTGTTGCTCGAGCTTCTAACATCGACCTCGCTCTGCTTCTCTGTTTCCTCCCAACTGGTTTTTTTCTCTGTCGTGCTCTCGGCCAGTGTCCATCCAACCGCTGGTACTGGAAACTAGTCCCAGTAAGTGTCCTCCTCTCCTCCTCCCGTCTGTCCTCCTCTCTGAGTGTGTCCATCGGCTGCGGCTGACATTACTGTGCCTGCTGGAAATGCCACACTCTGTATCTGTGTCCGTGCCGTTAGGTGTACGACCTTTAAGTGCCCTATTAATGATGATTTATATTACTGTTACCAACTGATGCTGTCGTGGACACTGAGGCTTTTTCTGACTCTGTCACGTTCAGTCATCAGTTTCATCTCAAACTGCCCAGAGAGCGGAGGGGGGAGGAGGAGATGTTGGAGAAGAGCGAGGGAGGGAGGTGAATTTCCTTCCTCGCTGGTTATTTAACTACATCTGCGTCCCCCTTTGTTTGCCCCTCTTCCTCTCCTCCTCCTCCTCCTCCTCCTCCTCCCTCCGTCGCTCCTCTCTTCCTGAGCAGTACCATGTGACTCTGTGGGTGTGGCGGTTCCCATGATGACCGAGCCCCCTTGTCATTTATGCTTGTTTCCCTCTCTCTGCCATCCCCCCCCCATCCAGCATGCTATCGCTTTTTGTTTGAAGGAGTCGGGGAATAAGCCGCCAGTGGTAACGTATAACACCTCGCTCTTATCTCACCCTCATCCTCCACGTCTCCCGTGGCAACACACTCGACTGACGGATTTCCCCTTTTCCTCCAACGTGAACCTGGTGCTCGGGCAAAACCATCATTGTAGGAAAGATCCGGATAGAACCAAGTGCTGCTCGTGGCTTTGCAAACATCCACTGGCATCCGAACAGTTGGAAATATTCTTTGCAGACGACACGCGACATAAGCTTTGTTTATTTAAAAACCTCCACCACCTACTTTTAGAACAGCTTTGGTTCCGGAAGTAAAGTTCCCATTCCCACCTAAACCTGGAACCAGGCCGACCGGCTACGAGATGAATCGTAAAAACTTTTGATTCGTTTAGATTGGAAAATGGAAAATAAGGCAAAGGCCGTTATTTTGAGAGTGAAGGAAACTACACATCCCATAAACCATTGCAAATTATCCCTTTCCACCCACTTCTTCTTAAATTTAACCTGACTTTACCTATAGTTTAAACTTTAGTAACCTGGTGTAGTAACGCTGAACGAGCCGATTGTAACCGACATGATTTTCGCAGTTGCGGTAAACATTTCCATGGTAACAGAGATGTCGCCATTACATCTGAGGATTGTGGGTAGTGTAGTGCTTCTCTTTGAAAACACGTTTTTCTTAAAACACAGTTGATATCGTTCTGACTTGTGGCTTCTACGGGAGCGTAAATCGTTGTTTCACAATCTCGTAGCTTTTGGTAAGTCTACCGTGGATGGTTAAAATATTATGGCTGATCATTAAGATCGAATTAAGATGGGATTTTTACTTTCTGAACCATGTTGTTGGGCTCTATTGGTCTTGTTGGTCTCAATAATCCCACCTCCAGCCCCTGACATTCCTTCCTTGAGACCAGCGAGTGTAGGTGGCGGTGTTCTAGCAGGTCTTTGGCCCTGAGCTCGTTGTTTGGCTGTCGAAACACAAAGAGCCGGTTCCAGACGAGGCAAGACCCTCGAGCTGCCTTGGTGGAAAAGGGGCGTGACAGACTGACCAATCGCCACACCTCCCCCACGCTGTTGCCCAACGACCGACTAACCGACGGCTAACTAGTTGCCAGTCCAACCCCGAGGTTTGGATGGATCATTTAAAACTCATCAGATTGTGACACTATTTACCCATATTTATGTTTCACTACTTTTCTTTGAGTGTGTGCTACAAAGCCATGTTATAGGAGGCGTCACGAGACCGGGTGTTAATCTTTGATACGGAACTCTTCATCATCGTACTCCTGCAACAAGGCTGCACAACATCACAAGTTGTGTTCGTGCACTGTTTGTGTGTAATAGAGCAAAAGTAGAAGTGAGGGATCACAGTGTCGTCAGTGCCTGTTTCTGCTGCATGGACACCGGAGGAAACTTTCATTTTCACTTATAATCAATCACTGACATTTTTCCTCGTTTTTTTAATCCAGTTTTTTTGTATCGCCTCTTTTTTTACCTTTGCACTGCACCTTCTGGTTGGTGTGTGTGTGTGTGTGTGTGTGTGTGTGTGTCTGTGTGTGCGCAAATGTTTCCTACCTCAGGCTTCACTGGTCTTGCGCTTTGTTTCTGTGGGTTTCCTTCTATTTGCGGTTTTCCTGGAGTTTGGCTGGTTTTTACGTTTATTTCTAACTTTCTGAGCTTTTTTACCTATTTTCATATCTGTGGTCTTTTTTCTGCATCTTCTTCATGATTTCTCCTTCTTTCCTTGTGGTCGCACAACTCTCCTCTTTTTCTCTCTCCTCTCCTCTCTCCTCTCTCTCTCTCTCTCTCTCTCTCTCTCCTCTTCTCCTCTCTCTCTCTCTCTCCTCTCTCTCTCTCCTCTCATCCTCCTCTCTCTCTCTCTCTCTCTTCTCTCTCTCTCTCTCGTCTCTGTCTCTCCTCTCTTCTGCTCCGTCCTGTCTACTGCCTCCTACTGCTCGCTGTCGCTGCTCTCTATGATGCGGTCAACTAGCACGCATACCTGCCACTACTACTGCCCCAGCCTGCAAGCCAACGACACACCAAACACACACATAACACACAACACACCGATAACACACACAAACACACTACACACCATGTTCATTATTAATATCTGGATGCTTCCAAACTCTCATCAGTGTAAATGACAGATCCATCATTCAAAAAAAGAACAAGTCAAGTCAGAATTGAGCCAAAGTTCTTTAAAATCATTGCAAAGAAAAGAAATACAATTAAAAAGGATAAGACGTGAAATGGTAGAATCAAAATATGCAAAAAGACAAATTAACATGAAAAGGAAATAAGATGTAAATAGAATAAATAATAATTAGTTATTAAAAACCAGCGTTTATCTCCAATATTCAGCAGGAAACCTTTAAAATATGAAGATTTCTAAACAGAGTTTGGTGGATTCCAGCTCTTCTGGTTCAGGAAGCCGGGGATCATGGGTAATGTCCGGCGTTCAGTTGTGTTCAGTTCAGTGAGCGGGACGACACATTGATAGACTTTGTTTGAGTTGAAGAAATTATATTCGATTTAACCTTCTGACACACAAACGCACACAGATGTTACACAGTAAATATCAACATGTTTAATGTTCCTGTTCTCTTGCAGACGTGTGTCTGAAGGACACCATGTCAGTGGCGGACAGTCTCTACAACCTGCAGCTGATCAGAGAGCTTAGTGAGAGCAGTTTACAGAGCTGCTGCCCCCTGGCTGTGGAGGACCTGCTTTACGCTCCTCCTGTTCTTCATGTAAGCATCGTGATATTCTCAATTAAATTCTGGTTTTTAACACTGAAAATAATTGAACATTTAAAAATGTTGTGTCAACCTTCAACCCTGCAACTGCCGTCAGATTCTGGTTATTCTGTGGAAATAAATGATTCTACCAAATAAAGTTCGTCTTTGAATCAGTGACAAAGGGCGAGAGTAGGGTTAGGTGAAGGTTAGGTGAAGGTTAGGTGAAGGTTATGGTTATGTTTAGGTTGGGGACAGGTTTTTTTTAAGGTTTTCATATAAAAACATACAAAAGGGGGCTGAGGGTAAGTAATAAGACAACGACGAATTTGATTATTCAGGTACAATCAAATGTATTATAAACCTTGTGATTATAACCTTAATGATTAATTTTTTATTATTTTTTTATAAAGTATAGAAGGTAATATGTGCTGTGATTTACAAGTCATGAAGTAAAAAGGAGTTTAATCAGCCTGGTTATGGCTTTCAAACCAAAAATCTCCAGCATTAGAAAGGTGTTATGGGAGTTACAGATGTTAACACACCTGTTGACTGTGTTAACATCTGTCTGTTAGAAATCTGTGATGTTGGTGTTCACTCATGTTTTCAGCTGCAAGACTGGGAGCTGCTGCTGTCCTGCCTCTGAAATCTCACCTCACGTGCGCGTCTGTCTCTTTTTCTCTTTCTCGCAGCTGAACATCATGAGCTTCATAGCAGAGCTGTTGGACTGGTTCGAGGTCAAGAAGCCGGATTTCGTTCAGACCATACAACCCATCGACCTCACAGGTCTCTGACTGATGCTCTCCTGTCATATTGTTGCACTGGCTGTTGGTGTGAATATCAGATTCTGAATGTGCAGCTCCTCTGTGTCTTTCAGACATCTCAGGGTTCCTGGACTGTACAAGTCCTGTCAGTGGAAACAGCAACAGGTACGAGAAAAAAGGTTGAACATGAGATCCTGCAGCGAAGCCAAATAAAACCCAAATATAATCAAAACAACAATAAAGTCAGATCCTATAGAGTTACTAGATATACTGTTTAATGCTTAGAATCAAACCTGTGACACATTGTTATCAGGAACTTACATTGGAGGTTTGTTTTGATTGTCCTGGGTTTCAGTGGCTCTCCTTCCTTTATCTTCAAACAACCCTTTGTGCCCATCTCCTCTCCGGTGTCACCGGGTAAGAACAACAGCACCAGATTGTTTCCTTTAAAGTCAATCAACCAAAGTAAACTTTTATTTCTACTTTTCTTCTTTTATGTCTTTTCAGAAAACAAAAGTTGGACAAAGAAACAAATCAGGTAGATGCATTTAAAAGCTTCTGTGTTATTTCTATGGTAAATGTTGTGTTGCTTTCATGTTTTATCTTAATTTCTAAATCTTCTTACTTTGGCTTCTGTGGTTTCTGCTTTTTCCATATTGCCTCGTGAATCCATCCATTGGTCCATCCCTCCATCTTCACCCAACTCCGCAGTCGTCCTCTCTCAGCAGTGACTTTCAGCATCCCATTTGGGCTGGACAGTGATGTTGACATTGTCATGGGAAACCCAATAGATTCTGTCTTTCGCTCCGTCAGCACTGACAGCCTCACCACCGGCATCCCTGCAATGACCTCGCCGGTGACTGCGGCGGGATGACTCGGGTCCCGTACAGCCCTCCAGAGGACCTCAGCCACCTGGTCAGCGCCTCGGCCCCATCGCAGCGCTCGTCCTGGGGACCGTACGCTCACACGGCACCACTAGGGGAGCTGCCAACTATCGAGGAGGCGCTACAGGCGGTTCATACTCCCAACAGCAAAGATCGGAAGAAGGGAAGGACGCCCGAGAAAGTTGGAAGAGGGGTGTTGGGAGGAAGGGCAGAGCCCAGGTTGCGTCCTGAGGGAGCTCCTGCTGGTTTTTTCCTGCACTGCCCTGAGGAAAAGAATCCTCAGCTCAGCAGCTCTGCTCCCTGTCGATCGGGGATCCTCCACCGGCCGGCCGGTGGAGAGGCGGGTGACACTGAAAGGCAAGGAAGGGGAGAGAGGAGGGAGAGATCAGGGCGGAGCTCCGATATGTCACGTGATGACGATTCTGTTCTACGAGACGGCAGCGTCGACTCCTCTGAAGCATCGGACGATGGCGCGAGAAATGCGCCCGGTAACATGCGACCCAGTAATGGTCGCCAGGGAAACCACAGCAACAGCAATAGTCCACGAATGACAAGCTTTGCTGAGCGGCGAGACAGCAGAAGAAGACATCCTGCTGCTTCTGGAGAGGAGTCAGCCTCTGCCACGACACCAACAACCCCAGGAACTCCACATACGCCTTCAACCCCAGCGGGGGCACCTGGCCCCCAGGACAGCCCCGGTCCCAGAGGCCCCGAACCAGGCTCTGAGGCCTGGGAGTTGGGGGCTCGCTGGAGGAAAAACGGAAAAGCATTGAAGCCCAAAAAAGACGCATTGAAGCCATCTTTGCCAAACACAGACAGAGGCTTGGAAAAACTGCTTTCCTCCAACTAAAAAAAGAGCAAGGAGGAGGGGAGGGAGCAGGGGAGGATACTTTCACCCTGAGGAGCGCCTCACATGCATGGAGGAGCAACTGAAAAAGGAGGAGGAGAAGGAGGAGAAAGACAAGACAGAGAAAGAAAAAGATGGAGATAAGGAGAAAGAGAAGCCATCTGTCTCCAACCCTCCTCGGTTGGAGAAGCAGGTCACATTCTCTATTGAAAGCAAGAAAGGGGAAGAAAAGGAGAAAGCCGGTGAAGCTGTCATTGTGGAATATAACGAGGTGGTGCAGAAACTGAGTGAAGCTCTGCAGTCGCTTCAGAAGGACATGCAGAAACTTACAGAATCAGCAACAGCAGCTCATGAGCAACCAAAGACCCAGAAATGCATCCAAGACCATTGCAAAGTCAACAGCTAGAAGCAACCTCAAGACACCACCCAGAACTCCCCCCCACACACCAACCAAGACCCCACCAAGAACCCCGACAAAGACTCCTACCAAGACCAACACTAAAGCTTGGGTGATCCCTGCTACTCCCAATCTCCCCTCTGCCTCCTCTCCGTCACGACATTCTCACGCTCTTTCCACCTCGCCAAAATCGACCATCTCCTCCTCCTGCCCTGCTCCTCACACTAAGATTCACTCCTCCTCCACACCTCGCAGCCCCAAACACCAGCAGCGCCCCCAACATCAACGCCCCCATCCACGGCCTTCCGAACTCAAGTTCCCTCCACTCAATCGCGTTTTGACGACGACCCAGACTGTCGACTCCCTCCCCCACTTGCGCCGTGTATCCCCCAGCAAGTGTCGGGATCAAACGTCCTCTTCCTTCCGTATCGGTGGTCCAAAGACTCCTCAGGAATTCCCTCAGCCTGCCCAGCAACCACAGCCTGATGAGAGCACATCAGAAACCGGCTCCAGCGAGACACCCACCCAGTTCAGCCTGGAGCTGGAGGACCTAGAGGCTGTCGGAGGACTTCCAGTCGCTTCACAGCCCAGACGAGAGCATCCTAGGACTGCGGTGGCAGCAGCTCTGGAGCTCCTTCAGAGTGCTCATTTGAGAGCGAGACGTTGTCCCTCTCGGCTGCGTACAGCATCGCAGGTGCAGGGAAACGCTGCAGCCTGATTGCGTCACTGTCATCTCTTGGAGAGCCGGAGGGAGGCGACAATGTACCAACCGACGAAGGGCATGGGTTTTCCTCTGATTCTATGAGCGATCACACAGAATTTGCTGCGGAACCTGCAAGAGGACTTGTCCCAGAACCCTTCGATCCTTTAGAGCAACTGAATCACGCAACAGAAGCCACGGATTTGCCAGAAGAACAAACAGAAACCAAAGAGGACACAAGACAGACAGAGACCTTGGAGCCAAGTGGAGAAGTGAATGAGCTGGAAACCAGAGGAGGAATTGGATTCTTCTTTAAGGTGAGAACGAATAGGAGTTTGTTTTGCATGCACGTTAATTCTGTCACGACAGTTTGGGTGTATGATCGTGTGCCTGTGTTGTTGTAGGAGGAGGTGCTTTGTGAGGGGGAGATGGCCCAGAAGAAAGCTCTCCTGTTGGAAAGACAGCAGAAGAGAGCAGAGGAGATAAAGAAGAGGCATGAGCAAGAAAGAGATAACAGGTGAAACACAACCACATGCATCTTAGCAGCCTGACTCCGACTTTGTGATTCTTTTAATTTGTCAATATAACCTATTCTCCTGTTCTCAGACCGGGGGATTCTTACAAGAGAGCGTCTCCCTGCAATACACCTCCTGCAGGCACCACCTCCCCTTCCCCCACACCTCCCGCTACTCCGGTCCGTTGGGGAGACTTCACGCGAGGGGAGCACGCACTGCGGCACCAGCTCAAGATCATGGATGACCTGGACAAAATGCTGCGGCAGCAAAAATCATCCAATCAAGGACGATCTTCTGCAAAGAAAACGCGCTCTCGGCCTCGCAGCATGACCAGAGAGGAAACACACTTGTCTTTGAGTCCCGCCAAGGGAGCAACCGGTAAAAGTCAACACCGAGAGAAGTCAACAAAGTAAAAGCATCTACAGAAGATGATTTAACTGACTGAACTCTTTTGTGTCTTTTTGTTTAGGCTCTAAATTGACCAAAGTCTACTCTCACTCCTCCCTCAACCTGGCAGCCACGGACGAGCCAAGGAAACCTGGTAGTGACCCCACGAAGAAACCCCACAGGTAAACTCCTGCTCAGGACATCTTGATGCCTCATTTAGCCACGATGCTAGCATGACTTCAGAGGCATCATTGTTAATACTTAATTCCTAACATTAGCATAACAGTAAAGCTGCTTCCAGACACACACTGGAGTCCTGACAGTTTCCGGAAATTTTCCAGACGACGTTGTGAGAACACAAGTCAGTCGATACGGATATTTTCAAGTGTTTTTCCTGCCAGCCCCCGAGTACCCAGATTCCTCTCCTCACCTTAATGTTCCGGATATATATTACAGACCTGACCAACTCCTGCTGTGTTGTTAATGTGTGAATAATGTCCGGACCCTTTTCTCTGGACCTTTCCTGGAGTTCACGTCTGAAAACAGCTTCATTTCACGTCATCATCAATTTAACTTCACCATGCTAACATCCAGAAGCTACAAACATGTGCTTCTATGCTAATTAGTTCTAACGACCTCTTCCCCAGTACAAGTGCTTATACTTGACTCATTTCTTACGAAGAAACAAACTTGTTGTTATGAATCGCTCTCTTATCGAGTGTAGCACAGACATGAGGTGAGAGTCTATCAGCTCATTGTTTTGGCTTCTCTCCAGCAGCCGCCCCGAGTCGCCTTTGGCCTGTGTGACACCGAGTCGACTGGCCAATCAGAACAGAGACAAGGACTTGGAGAGTGGGTCCAATGGAACCTCGCCCGCCCCAGAATACACAGGTACAGTGCTACAGCGGTGGAGTATCGCGTTCTTCGGTACTCCTACGCTTTTACAAAGTGCTATAAAAACATGTTTGTGTTTTCAGGTCCAAAGCTCTTCAAAGAACCGAGCTTCAAGTCCAACAAATTCATCATTCACAACGCTCTGTCTCGCTGCTGCTTGGCGGGGAAGGTCAACGAGGCACAGAAAAACAAGATAGTTGAGGTAGAGGATTCATTTTCATCATTGAGCCTTTTATCAACATTTATTAAACTGATTTATTGTGATGTTTGACGATGCAGATGAAAACTAGAAGGCCAGTATGATTTGTTGTCTTTCTCTCAACCTTCAGGAGATGGAGAAGAGTCCCGCCAACCACTTCCTCATCCTCTTCCGCGACACCAGCTGCCAGTTCAGGGGCGTTTACACCATGAACCCCGACTCCCAGGAGCTGGTGCGATTGGCCGGCGTGGGGTCCCCGGACGATGAGCTCCGCCCAGGTGGAGTCCATCTACAAGTACAGCTCAGACAGGAAGCAGTTCAGCGCCATCCCCTCTAAAACCATGGGCATGAGCGTCGATGCCTTCACCATCCCCGGCCATCTTTGGCACGGAGGAGGAGCGGGGGGAGCAGCGAGCAGGAGAGCGAGCATTACTAAGAAGGCGGTTATTTCTAAGTGAGGAATTTAACACACGACATCACAGTGACATGTGACTGAAGGAATCTCACTAAATATAGTGAAACATTTAAAAAAGGTCACATGCACACGGATAAGCTTTTAGGAATGTGTGTGCGAACACCTGTGTTGCCCTTGGACTTTACTAGAAATACAAAATATGTAAAAAAAACCATTTCTACCCCCCCGTTATGTGCATGAAAACATCAACAGCACAATTTTGTTTCCCCAACACAGAGAATACAGACCCACTCATGTCCAGAGGAAGTGTTTTTTTTAATGTTAAAGGTCAATTGCACAACGAAGAGTTACTTTCAAAAAGTCTCGTTACTTATACTTTCATTGTTTTTTTCGTTTAGAAGAAATGGAAACTTTATTCAGTTTGTTTACTTTCACGAGACATCAGACGACTGTCTTCTCCCGCTCGGCCTCCTGAGGTAGAGAATCAGTTTTATACATTGAGCCAAACCACGGAGAAAAGGCCTTCTCGTGTCAGAGTGACTGGACTTTCATTTTGTACAAACCCTCGAGTTTATTTCTACCCGACGTTTGTCAGCAGGTCGATCAGAGCACATTTGATTCTGCAGAATTGCGAAAGCCATAAGTTTACGACGCAGAGGAGCAGAGGTGAACTTTGTTTTTGTTTTTTTGGGACCGAGTCAAAGATCTGTAAACGTGTCGGGGGTTTTCAGCGATGGTTACCACAGCATGAATGGTTATTCACTGTCCGTGATAAAAGCTTAAAGTGATATCAAAGTAAGAGCTTGTGGTTTGATGATGTTGATTATGAGTATATATACGTGTGAGCAACAGATGCCAATCGAAACAACTTTTATACGCTGAGCTGAGAGTGTAACGAGGATGATGTGTCAACATTACATTTAGAAACACGTGGATTGTTGTTCTCTGGGTCAGGGACGGGTTCTGATCCACTTTTGCATCTGGTTCTAAGTTGGTAGAACTCCTGTATTTGTTCAGCTCTAAGGATCCTTTATCGAATCTCTCGTTCACAATCTCGCTTCGTCTTTGTGGATTCGTTAGATGGAAAATGTGCGATAAAGGGAAAATGACAAATCCCTGCCTTAAATATCCATATATCATGTTAAAGGAGACATATTCCGCTCATATTCAGGTTCATCATTTTAATTTGTGTTATTACTGGAAAAGGTTTAAATGTTCTAATGTTCAGAAAACACATCACTTCCCTCCATCGCTGCAGCTCCTCTTTTCAGCCTCTGTCTCAAACACTTTTAGCTCCTGTCTCTTTCTGATAACGAGCTGGTGTTACGCTTTATTCCGTGACTCTAGTAACTTTGTGCACGTAGAGAAATCTGTCATTTATTTGTTTACGTTTTAGTGAAATTTAAGATGTCTTCATTTCTTAACAAACGAAACTACCCAAGAAGATTCGATAAAGGATTCCTAACGGATTTGGATTTGTTGAAATGGGACAGAACCGGATCCCCGGTCTTAGCCGAGTGCAAACAATTAAATCGGTGTGTGTGTCAAACCAGCATTCATGTATGAAAAAACTGATTAAACTCCACAGATGAAACTGTTTCTCTCGTTCATTCTTATTTCTCTGTATTGTCCACGTCTTCTCCTCGTACTGCGGAATCGAACCTGCACCGTCGTTTGGTAGAAGCAGTCACTCAGCTGCTCAAACTCCTGACTGACCTGAGAACAGCAGATCTCCGCAGCAGAATCAGCGTTGTCACTATTTTCCTGCAGACGAGCTGAGAAGCGATGTGTCACTTTTTTAGAAAACAAGAAAATGCAAATACAGTCTGTAAATCTTGATGAATTCATTTATTTGGCCTGTTGGGGGCAGCACAACTCTGACACCCCCTCTCAAAACCACGAAACCGATTTCCACAAGATCCTGGAACCACCAACCAAGACCGACAGAAGGATCCGAGGAGGGTCACTACAAATAAGGTGATTTCACAAAAGAGGAGAACGTTTGATGCACAGATGAACAAAAGTGTTATCAATGAAGGATTCTCTTGGTAAATCAGGTCTAAAGCCACAAACAACACAATGAGCCCAGAGTTTGTTGTGTGTTTTTATTGCACCTTCCTCCGAACATACAGTGTTTACCTTACGCAGCAGTTTGTACAGAATTGAACCGATGAGACTTTTATTGCATCGGTTCGATCAGCTGTGATTCTTTGGGATCTTTGGATCAGTTCAACGCTTGGTGATAATATCAGTGTCTCTGGATGAAGATACAAATCAAGCAGAAGTAATACTTTTTATATTTATATATATTTATTAAATTCTCGGGGCCCAAAAAATCGGAAAAATGTTAAAACACGAAGTTAACAATAATATAGCCGATGCACTTTAGCACAAGTACACAGACAACGTAAATGAATTAAAACAAATATTATAAGAAGTATAATTTTGGAAATCTAATAAGATTTTGATCAAGTTTTAGTGCTTTAGTTTACGTCTGCACCAAAGATCCCAACGAATGTAATGATTTATATGATGTTGCCATGAAAACAACTGACGAGAAGCTCAATGGAGAATTGAAGCCAAATAACGATAATAGTTAATAACAGCATAGAAACACAGTAAAGTTTACTCTGGTAAAATGACCTAACGTGATTTGTCCCATTTTATGATCATGATATTATTACACACAGGTTTCCATTAAAGTTCTAATAGTGGAGTCGGGTTTTTAAACGGATGATGAGCAGGCGTCTCTCTCTCTCTCTCTCTCTCTCTCTCTCTCTCTCTCTCTCTCTCTCTCTCTCTCTCTCTCTCTCTCTCTCTCTCTCTCTCTCTCTCTCTCTCTCTCTCTCTCTCTCTCTCTGATGCAGGAAGCTGCAGGTGCAAAGCTGTGACAGAACATATAGTGAAACACGCAAAGAGGAGTTAGCTTGACACACGGGAATAGAGATATGAGGAGGAAGAGCGCGTCCGCACCCCCACTGTTTCTTTTTCTACTTAGACTCCATGTTAATATACCTGCTGGCAGCTTACAGACGACATGGAGGTTGTTAATGAGCGTTTTCTGGCTCCACCGCAGGGCTGCCGTCAGCCTGTGGGTCCACTGAGCTGTGGGCCGTGCTGTTCCACTGGGCAGCGTCCGACAGGGGCTCCAGGGAAGGGCTCGCGGCGGCGGCGGCGGAGGAGGAATTGGTCGTCGGGTCCAGTGGGATCTGGACGGTGGTGGGAGGATGCCCGGCGTCTGTGGGCAGGTGGGATGAGGGACTGGGAGGATGCCTGGCGTCTGTGGGCAGGTGGGATGAGGGACTGGGAGGATGCCGGCGTCTGTGGGCAGGTGGGATGAGGGACTGGGAGGATGGCCGGCGTCTGTGGGCAGGTGGGATGAGGGACTGGGAGGATGGCCGGCGTCTGTGGGCAGGTGGGATGAGGGACTGGGAGGATGCCCGGCGTCTGTGGGCAGGTGGGATGAGGGACTGGGAGGATGGCCGGCGTCTGTGGGCAGGTGGGATGAGGGACTGGGAGGATGGCGCGTCTGTGGCAGCGTGGATGAGGACGGAGGAGCGTCGGAGGGGGTGAGATGCAGGGGGTCAGAGGCGGTGGGAGTCGAGGAGGGCTCCGTGTGGGGAGAGGGTCGGACGCAGGGAGCGTGGGCGAGTCGGTCAGAGTCGGCCTGGGTGGGTGAGCGGGGGTCGGTTCCTTTGGATCCGTGCAAACTGGCTCCCCTCGGCCACATACCACACCTCGTTGTGCCTGTTCAACGGCTTCAAGGGACTGGACACACACACAGACACACACAGACACACACACACACACACACACACAAGACACACACACAGACACACACACACACAGAAAGAGGGAGGAAGATGAGGACAAGAATGTGAAATAGTCATAACTGATTCCCGAGGAACGATGAGTAAAGGTGAGGAAGGATGCAGTACAAACCTGTCGTAGCCGACTCCGTAGTGGTAGCTGTGGTTGTACGAGGCTCGAACTCTCTGCAGCTCTTGGTCAGCATGTGGGAGTGAAGCCTGGAGGTGACCGACAGCATCCAGCCTCCGTAGCTCCTCACGTACACGTCCATCTCCGGCATCTCCGTGAAATACAGCTGCAGCAGAAACACAGACGCAACGTCAGCAGACAACAAGCGTCACGTCGACAGAGAAATAAAACGACACGAAGACTCGTCCTCGTGCAGAATGTGAAGCCAAAAAGACACGAAAACAGAAAATGAATTAACTATCAAACCATAAATATTGTTGGAAAGTATATTGACTCAGTGACTGAGAGATTTTTAAACTACAAATCAACCAAAATTAAAGTTAACGGACACTTTCAAAATGAAATAGACTTTAAATGGGTTGAATGAAGGGCTGGGTGTTAAATATTATTTGGGAGACTTATAAATATTTTTTATATAAAATATATATCATTATAATAGAATAGTGTAAGAGACTTTTTGGTAGAATTGCTGTAATAATAATAGACTCTTCAGATGGAAAAATAAATCTCAAGCTTATAGTAAAATTGACCAAAGTAATATATTATAATTTCGTCAAGTTTGTGTTTCTATATTATTTGAATATTTTATTTACTTATTTATCGATTCAGCTTTGGTTCTTTATGTACCTTAAAAACATTTTCTTTTAACTTTGTAAAAGTGAATGAAGTTGAATATAAATGTACAGCATGTAATGTACTTTTTATTAATTATATATAGATTTATTGGGGAATGTTCTGTAATAATGAATCATTACGGACGAAAAGACGTGATACTGGATAATAACTGGAGAAGAAGGACGTTCCTGCACCATCAGATGAATAAAACAGATCAGCACACAGACTATAGATTATGAAATCATAGAACAGCTCTGATGCATTAACGATGCATCATTATCTATTTCTGTTCTGCTGAGTGAGAGCAGCCGAGCAGGAAGAACTAAATACTGTGCACTCATCAATGCTCTCCATTGATCGGCAAACAAAAAGGCACTGGTCAGATTACACCCGGATAAAAGGAGGATAAAGAGATTTACTCCCATCCCTCCCACCCTCCTCAACCTCCTCATCCCCCTCATCCCCCCATCCCATCCATCCCCTCCATCCCTCCATGCCCTCACTCACCTCCCTCCATCCATCCCCCACCTCCACCTCCCATCCCAGATCCCATCTCCTATCGCCACGGCTCATCCTCCCCTCCCCATCCTCTCACCCCATCCCTTCATCATCCCCCACCCCCCATCCCCTCCTCCCCATCCCTCCTCATCCCTCCTCCCTCCCTCCTCCATCCTCTCATCCTCCATCCTCTTCCCTCCTCATCCTCCCTCCCTCCCTCCTCCCCCCTCATCCTCCATCCTCCTCATCCTCCATCCTCCATCCCCTATCCTCGGTAGCTGCTGGGCTCAGCTCACCTTGTCGCAGGTGGGTGCGGGGGGTTTGTCCTGATAGGCGGCCGGCAGCGGGAAGTTCAGCGTGTAGATCGCCGGCTCCCACATCCTGGTGTCCTCTGGGATCTTGACCAGGACGGGAGCAGTCATGTCCATCTGGACGCCTGTAAACACACATGAGACACACATGAGACACACATGAGACACACATGAGACCACACACACACACTCCACTGAGGCTGGTTTTCCTCTCCGGTGATGCCCTTACCTCCATCATTGGCTCCGGTGATGTACTGGAAAAGTCTCCTGAAAGCCATGGCTGCACCCACTCCCATGAAATACGCTTCGGCATCAGTGGACACCCAGCGTGTGGGGCTGTAGTGTCGCACCTGAACACACACACACACATGTTAAAGCTGTGTGAGAAGAGCTTGATGGACAGGGAATGTGTGTGTGTATGAGCCGGTTGACACGAAGGGCTTCACTCACCTCATATTCATCTGTTTTGCAGACGAGCTCAAACTGGAGACATTCCTTTGACTCGGTGCAGAAGCTGTTGTTGGTGCTCGGCCTGTAACAGAGTGAGGATTCTGTAATTTTACATTCAGATCCCTATTAGCGTCTGTTACGGACAAAATTTATCTTCTGCGCAGATGTGAGATGAAGATGGAGTCTCAGTTCTTACTTGAAAGTACATGTATGTGTTTATTACAACATGGATCTGTTAACAGAGAAGATTCAAAGTACAACAGAAGCATTTCAGTATAATACCAAACCGGAGGGAACAGATGCACTGTGAGTTAGTTATCCTCGTGAGATACAGACTGTCAAATAGGCAACAGCTAAAATAATTAAGCCAGTTTAAAAGTGTAATGTATATATATATAAAATATATATTTTCCTAATATCATAACTACGCATTTTGTATCAAAATGTTTCATCCCTGTACCAAAGAGCAACTTGTGGAATTTGACTATAGAGAGGTACTACATGGCCAAAAGTCAGGTTTTTTTAACTGAATTGGGGAATTTAGTTTTTTTTTTTTTTTTTAAATGTCACCCAAACATTGAAGTGTCATCATCATATTTAATGACTGAACACAGTTTTCAGATTTCAGCCTTGACCTTGGAACAACCACAGGTCTTTGTCCCGAAGGCTGGAGGCTCCACCCAGTGGCCAGAGGGGCGCACTAACTCCTTTAAACACAGAGGGGCGTGACATTATCTTTAAGTAAACGCATGGTAACTGTAATTTGTTCTCGATCTCACAATCAATCTTGAAAATTCTTGCAGCCAGGTTGCAAAGTCTAGTTAAGAGTGCGGAGGCTGTTATAGCATCAGATTTACACCGGATGTTTTCAGCGATCACGTGAATAACGGGGATCCACGTACTTTGGGCTTCGCAGTATCAACTTACCCAACACTTCCTCCAGCCGAAGCCACGAGGGCCAGAACCGCTAACACTGGGGTGAAAGTCCTGAGGAAGAACACACACACGCAGAAATCACACTACTTTCATTTGAACTGCTTCTCCAGGAGAGTTTTAAAAACGATGAATGAGAAATGAGGCGACTGACGAACTGAAGCTCAGACAAATTGATTGAACACAAGGAAACATTCATTTCAGTTGAGAGGCTCCAGTGGCGGATACACATTGTTTATGGTCTGTTTATCTGTTCAGGTTTAGAATCCAGAAGCCATCCAGCTGAAAGGAGGAAGCTCTCAAAGTTGGAAACAGTTTTTCCCTCTTTCCATCACATCTGCAGAAGCTGTGGTTTGTTTGTGGTTTGTGAAGAAACAATTATCATAAAACAAAATAAATAAAAACTGGCATTAAAACCTAAAAACCAGAGAAAATTCAAAGGTTATTGATAAACATGGCCGAAGCTAAATGTCGTGTGATAGACGTTGGGATGAATGAGAGCTTGAGGCGATAAGTCTGTGTTTAACCTTTATGTTTGTAACGTATGTGTTTTTAAAAGGGCATATTGTCATCAATCATATGATTGTGATTATTATATTATAGCTATTATCATTATAATTATTATCTCTATTATCATCACGATGATTATTATTATGATTATCACTATTATTCCTATTAAAAGCCTTATTCTGTGATCAAATGCTTTACAATCTTTCTAAATAAAGGAACTATTAGAGGGGGGTTATTGTAGAAAGATAAGGATTGGAAATCTTTTAATGTGAAAACCCCCGCAGTAGACTGAACTGAGATCAGTGTCAGTGCTGCAGACGTGAAACAGGACACCTCCTGCTCCTCGCACTGCGCCGCACAGAGGAGACTCAGTCAGGCACAGATCTGCTGCATCATCCGCCTCGTGGCTCCTCTCGTCCAAAGGCGTTTCGAGGTCACGGAGGAACCGCGTCCAACGTCTCATCTCGCCCCCCAGATCAGAGCCTTCGAGGCGGATTCACTCCGAACAAACACCCGATTAACCCCCAGCGCCGCTGCGCGGGTGATGACAGAATGAAATGCTCCAATCACCAGGACACGTTCACACAGAGTCTGTGCGTGCAGATTTATGTTTTGCATGTGGAACATCAACATTTAATAACCTCATTAAAGGGTCAAGATTTCCATGCACGCGCACGACGGGGGTGAACGATGACGCAAAGATGAACTTTATTGTCCATGACGCTGCAGAAAAGTCGCAGCAGCGCTGATCAAATGTTTCTGCTATAAAGAAAATAATGAGGTTACGAGTGTGATGTTAATTCAAAGCAGAAGAAATAAGACGTGGTACTCACATGAGCGCAGGGAGGAAGAGGAGGAAGAGGAGGAGGAGCGGGCTGGAAGGAGACTGCAGTCTGCTCCGGGGCTCGGTTACTGCGGACTGCGGAGAGCACAGGAGGAGGGAGGGGCTGAGCCGGCACCAGCACTGACATCACCGACTGGACTGGACCATGTGAATGAGTCTGGTGATGCTTACCTCCACGATGTGCAGCACTGACACCACAGACCGGACTGGACCATATGAATGAGTCTGATGATGGTTACCTTTACAGATGTGCAGCACTGACACCACAGACCGGACTGGACCACATGAATGAGTCTGTTGATGTTTACCTTTACAGAGGTGCAGCACTGACACCACAGACCGGACTGGACCATGTGAATGAGTCTGATGATGCTTACCTCTACAGAGGTGCAGCACTGACACCACAGACCGGACTGGACCACGTGAATGAGTCTGGTGATGCTTACCTCCACAGATGTGCAGCACTGACACCACAGACCGGACTGGACCACATGAATGAGTCTGGTGATGCTTACCTCCACAGAGGTGCAGCACTGACACCACAGACCGGACTGGACCACATGAATGAGTCTGTGATGTTTACCTTTACAGATGTGCAGCACTGACACCACAGACCGGACCATATGAATGAGTCTGATGATGCTTACCTTTACAGATGTGCAGCACTGACACCACAGACCGAACTGGACCATATGAATGAGTCTGATGATGTTTACCTTTACAGATGTGCAGCACTGACACCACAGACCGGACTGGACCATATGAATGAGTCTGGTGATGTTTACCTTTACAGAGGTGCAGCACTGACACCACAGACCGGACTGGACCATATGAATGAGTCTGTTGATTTTTACCTTTACAGATGTGCAGCACTGACACCACAGATCTGATGATCCATCAGACAGAGGAAGAGGAAGATGAAGATGAAGAGGTCCCAGGTTTCATTCTCTCCTCATGTTTACTTGTAATCTGCACTTCATGTACAGTATGTATAGTCAATACAATACAAAATATGAGCTGTACTTTAAGTTATAATTGCAGGTTTACGATCTCTGTATTTGAAATGATAAATACTTGACATGTTCAGGTGAGTTCTTGGATTAAAAAGTATTTTCTCTGGGGACTTCCAGGTTGTCGGCATCATTTTAAGAAGCCTGTGGTTTAGTTTAATTATCAGTAGAGGGCGGAGCAGAGCTTCCAGCGATCAATGGTTTTAATTATCTATTGATCAACCACTTATTTTCTCAATAAATGCATTAGCTGTGTGGACTGTAGAACATCAGCATGTAAGGGACCCAATGTGACGTCGTTAAATCCAGAACCTCAACATATTCAAATCACGATGGAATAAAAGAGTTTAAAAAAAGAGAAGTATTCTATTGGGACATTGACCTTGAACTTAACTTTTGGCAATTTTTACTTTAAGAATTACATGGGATGATTTACATCTCATTAACGTCTATTTAAATGTCATGTTGATTGACTTAATTAATCTAGTAGTCGTAGTATATACAAAATATGACCAAACATCTTAGTTTGGCCCGTGTCCTATACATTAACATGGAGGAGACATATTTACACTTCTGTAAACAGATGAAGCAAACAAAACATTAAATTATGAAACTGTCATTTTGTGACCTTTTGACAATCTTCAGCTAATCATCCCTCCCGTTTCCAGTCTTTATGCTAAGCTAACTGCCTCCTGACAGTTGATTCGCATTTAATGCAAAGAAGTGGCATCAGTTCCAAGTGTCAGGGTGTGAATTCACAAATGCATTAAAAAGGTTAAATAAAAACAGAGCTTCGAGACACACGCGCCTGTGAGGGCTTGATTTGAGATCTTTCCAGAACACCAGCTTTATTGTGACAGTTCACACAAACAGCTTCCTGTACAAGCACAACATCCTCCTCGTCTCATTTGGTTTGTTACGTCTCATCATCGGGAGCCGGGAGACACTGTGCAGCTCGCTCGCCCCTGTTCAGGAGTGAGCGAGTGAGCGAGGTTAAATCTCAGTAGTCTTTAAACGATTCCTGCAGTTCCCCCCCCCCCCCCGTCTGTTAAAAGGAATCAAAAACTCTGTCTATAAAGCGTCTATGCAGTTCTTACCAAAGTGTTATGTGCCTGCTTTTGTATCAACAAGTCTCTTGTAAATTATTTACACATGGCCATCTACCCCCCCCCCCGGCTGCACACACGTTTTCTGATCTTCACGAACCAATAAGTCGTCAATAATTAATAAAACAAGCTTCACATCAAGAGCAAAAAAAGAAAAAGAAAAAAAAGAAACAAGGTAAAAATCCAAAAGCAGATGAAATCAAAAATGATCAGCTAGGTCCCCCTCTGCCCAGATCGGCACAGAACGGCCAAACATTAAAAGAAAACAAGGCTGTGGTTGAACAGAGGAACGGCCACTGCTCTGGTTAATTAAGAAACTGATCCAAGGTCCACACGTCGAGTCGACCTCAACCACTAAAGCACTAATTTACAGCAGCGGTCCACGTGAAGCACTTGAACAATAATACTGAAACAGAACCTTTCAATATGCAATAAGTCCATATATTGAAATATACAACATCTCACATCCTTCAATATATATTTCAATATACAAATCAAATATATAAAAACCTAACATACTGTTGTGTGGTGGTGAAGCCGTGTAATGACTGATGGGACACTACGGAGTCCTGGATATGAACAAGATGTATGTTTTAACTATATATACCGATTAGCCTGTTACCTGAGCTTCGGGCTATGGTCTCCAAAAAGAATGGTTGTGTTCAAATCCTGCGTCGTCTCACATTCACACATGTGAACTCACAGCACACACGAAACAGGTAAAGTACCGTTTAAATAGCCAATACAAACACACCTGAAAGCAAGTCTCTCTCTAAAATGATAGTTATCTTTGGGGAGAGATAGAGAAAGGGGGAGGAGAGGGGGGGGGGGGGTACAGAGAGAGAAAGGCGAGGAAGAGAGATGGAAACAGTAAAGAACATCACAGCTCATTTCCATATCTCCTCATGTGGCAGGAGCTCGTCGCCTCATGAAGCCGCTCAGAGAGTTAAGTCTTTTTTTGTTTGTTTTGTAAGATTTTTTTTTTTTCTTTGCATAGCCAGACAGTGGACGCGTCTCCTCTCTGGAAGCACGGCCGCTTTTTTAATTTAAAAACTCTTGCCACACCGCAGGAGCTTCAAAGTGATCGCTGTCAACGTGGGTGGAGCGCCTTGGTCCATGTGCATCCCTTCAAACCAGGCTGGCCGGGGGGGATGTGTTCAGTGGGTCCATCCAACAGATGCGGCGTCCCGCTCACAAGGTGGACTCTCTCTGGCGTTCGCGCCCGTTCGACGTCTTCTTCACTTTGGAAATCCCCTCCAGAGCCCCTGACTCAGTCACTCTGCACAGGGAGAAAAGCAGAGAGCAGCAAATAGGGATGAGCGAGGAAACAAGTATCTGTGTCTGGTCAACCAGCGAAATGATCCGCATCCGTACTAGGGCTTAAACCGGAAGTGGGCGGGGCTTACACAGGAAGCCAGTGTTTTAAGCCTGGCATGGATATGGGTCTATTTACAGAACAGCCTTAGAATTGAGCTTCAGATCAAGTTTTTGATCACAATAGTAAGATAACTATTCAGAACGAGTTTTTTTATAAACGTCAGCAAATCAATGAAGACAACAAATGCAGTATTATAAAGTATTAAGTAAAATGCGGGAATTTGTATTGATTTTTTTCACAAAAAGCTTGGCTGATAAAAAGCAAGTTGACAAAGTGCAGCAAAAACAGGCGTTTGCAAATAAATCATGATGCACATGAAGCATTTCACTTATTAAATGTTAAACTGGACAGAGGAAAAAAAAAGGAAAAGACGAAACATCAGATCTATAGGAGCATTAAGAAGAGTAATGTTACTCAAATTAATATTTGATAAAACATAAATGTTGTATTTCTGTCGTGTCTGACTCCTGCTTCTAATCACGTCATCTTGCTCTGTACTGGTCTTGTGACACCTAACTGGAGAATTGGCTCCCTCTGCTGTTTATCCGAAGTGCAACAACTTCTAATACTCAACTGGGCACGGTTCATTTGTGTTTGCTGGTTTTCTGGAAATTCTGTTAAAACATTTGGATGGAAACCTGGTTACTGTTGCATTCAGACAGCTACAGATTAAAAGGAGGGACAGAGGAAGGATAGGAGTTGAGAGGATTAAGTGGAGGGACTCATGCAGACGTGTGCACTTACACTTCGTCCATCTCGTTGTCCTCCTCGTCCTGGGGAAGCTGCAGGTACGGGTTGTTGGAAGCCGGTCGGAACTTGTAGCCCGTCAACACGAAGAAGATCAGAGTGGACACTTCTACCAGAAACTGGAGAAACGCAAGAGTTTAATGACAGATTGTAGGAATGTTGTATAAGATGTGTGCGCCAGTATCGAAAAGATTAACACTGCTCACAGTCGGCTAATGGCTGCCAATTTTTTATCAGAATTAACAAGTTCTACACAACAAATATACAGGTGACCTTCATGTTACTGGAATCAGACCCAAATCTGTGTCAGTGTGGATAAACGAAAGGTTTGTGTGTCCTGCCCCATTTTCTACTTCCACCAACGCCATTATCCAATCAGATGTCTGAGGGGAGGAATGATGTCATTGACCATTTAACAAGTATGTCACGTGTTTGCAGACATGGAACTGGGCCACACACACACAAGTGTCAACCCACCGACACCCAGTGGTTTGTGAACTTCTATTTTGAAGCCTCAACTGTGTTACCATGTGACCAATGCACAAATCAACCACAAAACAAACAGACAGCTTGAAGCATTTAGGAGCCTGATAGCAGCTTAAAGTCTTATAAAGTAATTAAGTCAGTTTGGTTGGAGATGATCGTCTTACCTCGTAGCACCACTGCCACTGGAAAGGCATGGTGACCTTGAGCAGAATGGCTATGATCCTCGTAAAGTAGATGTAGCACACGATCTGAAAAGAAGAGAACAGGGTTTTCAGAAACTGTACATAGTTGGTAGTCTAATGCTGGAACCAATATGACGTTGATCTGAACTGAATTCTTTCTATGATCTGCAACACCACAAAAAGCTTCAGTATTTAAGGTTTGCAACAGAAGTGTCAGCCTATGGTGTTGTTGACAGTTTGACAGATGATGGACGGATGTGGGGGGGGGAGAGAGAGGGTGGATGACAGAGTGAAAACACCGCCGGGTGGAACTTCCTCTTACCATCACATAGTAATGCCGGAAGAGCTTGAGCTTCTCCAAATTCATGGCAGCTGAAAAAGAAGTTAAAGAAGTAAATGACCAGCTCGACATGAAACCTGATGATTGTTGATGTTCGATCGAGACTCTTACCTTTGCCGTCGATGCTAGAAGCTTCCTGGAGATGACGGATCGACCTGTGAAGACAAATATTTGGACGTTTACTGAGGTTCATGTCTGTAAACGGCTTCCATGGAAACAGCCAGATGCCTGTACACTCATCTCAAAATTAGGCAATGGACTTTTACTATGGAAACTGATACCAACTAGATGAACCATGCACACACACACACACTGACCAGACAACGGGGAAGAGAATGGCTCCACAGCAGATGAGGTCAACGAGAAAGAGGATCTCCTTCCACAGGTAGTATTCACTGGAGCCTTCCTCTGTCGACTCGATGATGATGTAGGCACGTTCGCCAGAACCTGGAGGACGACAGACGAGTGGTCACTAAGACAAACCCACTGAACGTCACACAACTCCACACAGCTACTGTTTCTCAAGCACACGCACCTGCAGGGGGATGACGATCATGAAGATCTTCTTCTCCTTGTCGGAAAGGATGTATTTCACGAAGGCCCAGCCGGTGCCGATCAGTGCCAGTGTGATGAAGAGGAGAGCCCCTTTGAGCCTGGAGACACATCGATGGGTCAGTGGATCTATTTAACAAAAGACCTCACACCTTGGAGAGAGTGTACTTACAGATGTGTGATGTAATACATGACGGCCCAGCCTTCGATTGGATGCCCCTCAGTGTTGATGAAGTGATAGTTGATCTGCGACATGAGGAGAGATTCGTTTTTTACAAACAGACAAAGAGTCCCGATGGGTGGTGAGCGCCACGAGCCGTTCAGACAGAATTAACAGACGTCACAATATAAACAATCAGAATAACGACACAAGAGAGGAGAGAGTTACTCACACTGTGGAAAACCAATGACGTGGACTTGGTGAAGGCCAGTGCTGCCATCAGCCAGTGTATCTTAAACACGCTGTACCTGTAAATATGTGAACAGGGAGAGGACGCTTAGACAACCACACAAAATGGTGCAGGACGTAATTCCACTGCAGAGATCACATGTTTTTGTTTACTGCCCATCAACACTATTATCAGCCCCCCCCTCACAAAACGCTCTCTTGACATCTTTGTCGGTGTTGCCTACATGTATGACACCACTTTTTAAGCGGAGATAATTGTATTCTTTTCTTTTGGATCTGTTACATGTAAGAAACATCCACACGCCCACTCCAGCAGCAACCCGTACTTCCATACAGGATTAGTATCATAAACCTGTTGTAAAATCTGTTGTAAGTGTTTTTTTAACTGGTATTGGCCGACACACAAAGTGGCAGGTATCAGAATCTGCATTTGAACATCTCTACAGTAGATGCAAAACATGACTATTAATAGTCTGACCACACAGCCTGCAAGTCTTGTGGTAACTGTAAATGAGGAAGCTGCAAGATCCTGTGACACTGAACTCGTGTCAGTTCTGTGTACCTGTGCTTCATGAGTGTGTACACCCAGACCATGGCAGCGGCGAAGAACACTCCGGCCATACAGATGTACAGACGGGACAGGGGGATTTCTGCTGCGGACAGGTAGCCGCTGGGGTTCTTCTCCTTCACTTCCACCTGCAGACGATACATTCACGTTAACACGTGCTCAGACGTGGCCAAACAACCCCCCGACTTCAGGACACTCTACTTACAGTGAATGAGTAGGGCAGTTTAATCCCAGCTATCTTGTTCTGGCAGTAGTGGAATTTGAGGCTGTAGAGCCCCTGCGCCAGCGGGCCGATCACCATGTGGAACTGTGGAGGAGGGAGGGAGACTTTCACTCAACAGCAGAACAGATGCAAGTTCTCTTCTCATCATTAAGAAGGTTGTACTCACACTGAAGTTATAGGAGCCGTTGATTTTGTCCAAAGCTAAAGTCAGTAGCTTGGTCTTCCCCAGCTGAAAAACAAACAAACAAGGTTAGACGTTGATTTCATGAAGCGATCACACACTCACACAGAAACAGACACAAACATTTCTCACATCGATTCCATTTTCCTCCTCTTTTGGAGCTTCTTCTGGTGCTTTCAATTCTGTCTGCTCCTCCTTCCCCTGATCCACAGACTTGTCCATTTTGTCCTGAGATGTCTTGTCATCTGGTTCCTTTGCAGTTTCCTCTGGTTTCTTTTCAGTTTCATCTGGTTCTTTCAGTTTCATCTGGGTTCTTTGCAGTTTCATCTAGGTTCTTTGCAGTTTCCTCTGGGTTCTTTGCAGTTTCATCTAGGTTCTTGCAGTTTCATCTGGGTTCTTTGCAGCTACCTCTGGGTTCTTTGCAGCTACCTCTGGTCAGGAGCCTGTCTGGCCTTCCTCTGAACTACAGGACATTAAATATTTAAAGTACAGTTGGTATAAATGTATTCTCTCATTCATTGCGGTGGCATGTGGCTGCAACAGGAGGTTAAAGGTGTAAAGTATGACCGACACTGACCTTTAGGCTGTTGAGGCGTTAGCCTGGCTGTCAAGATGTTGTCTTGTTCACCTATAGCTTTCACTGTGACACTACACAAACACACAACACACACATAAGCCATTCAACGATCACATTAGGGAGTCAGTGCACTGAAAGAAACACTTCTGAATACCGGTGCTGAATCATAAGACGTTTTCAGACGTGAATATGAAGAATTCAGGAGGAGATTATCCGGTTGAGACACCTTCACAACAGGAAAATATCCAGAACACTAGAATTAGTCGTGGCGTCTTTGTGGAGCAGGAGGCAGGAAATAAGGTTTAATTCTGCCGTGTGGAAATCATGTGTTTTTGTTTGCTGCAACTGACTCTGACATTTGCTTTCTCACAGACAGCCTGTATCTGAGTATCTTTACAAACCTGAGGGTGTGGATATTGATGAGGAAAAGAATAAGAGGCTCCTCATTATTGGGCAACTCTTCTGTAGTGAGCGGGCATCTCTCTGTCTCCTCTGCCTGAAGAGGAAATTTACAAATAACACCTGAGCAATGCAGAAGAACTGGTTTTAGTTATCTGTAATGAATTGGATGTACTCACTGTGTAGGACAGGACTCCATTCACACGGGACCTGGAGAGGGTGAAACCCACCTAAACACAGCGTGATAAACGTGGTCAGTCAGGAGCACATGATTTACAGTAAACATATTGTACATTTCACTCTGTGTCATTCATCTGGTGGTCAAATCGGAATTAGATGTAAAAATACCATCAACCGCACGAGCTAGAAAGATGAATCGCTGCACCAATCCAACATCCACTAAGGGATTGACTGACTAATCTATTTACGGCATATTCGGTCTTACACTAAACCAACTCATAAGGATCCTGTGGGATTTTTTAAATTATAAAATTATAGTTTCTACATATGTTTCCCTTACTGTCAAAAAACCTCACTACAGTCTCAAAAACCAATGTTCAAATAAGAATATGACAGAATAATTAATGGGATCTTGTTCTATTATCTACTGACCACTGTGCCGATGGGGGGGGTCAAACAGCGTAGCAGCCAAATCCAATACAATTGAATTAACTGGTGACCGATTCTTCACGTGTAGAAAAACAACCAAAAATGCCCATTCTGCTCGTGTGGCGTCATCCAAGTGTCGTAAGCCCCGACATCCAAATTCGACTTGAAACAGGTCACTTACACGTGTTGAGCCTAAATGTCCTGTGATCCTCTGGAGCCGGGTTCCACATGGATCATTAAGGCTGAAACATGGTGTAAGTGACCGGTTCCAGTCCAATTGAGCGTCTGGGCCCACAGACACTTGGATGTTGTTGGTTTTCTACGTTTGAAGAATCGTTCACCAGTTAATTAAATTGTTTTGGATGTGGCTGCAACACTGTTCACCCCTGAAACCCCACAAGTGTCTGGTGGACCCCCCCATCTGCACAGCGGGGAGCACAAAGTGCCAGTCTGGTGTTCAGCTCAATGCAGGAGCTGTGTTGACACGTTTCACCCCCAGAAAACATTTGAACATGCAATGGTGAAGTGAACTGTTACAAACACACAACACGGACACAAACACACACTCCTTACCGGGTGGGTGCTGTAGTTCACCAGCTGGTCGGTGGGGATGCGCAGGGAAATCAGGTTCACGTCCAGAGTCCCGTTGGCAAAGAAGCCAAAGTTGTTGAGGTCGACAGCGACACGACTTTCATTCTGAGAGGATCCAGAATGGAGGATTAACACAGGAAGCGCTGAGGCAGAACACTGCAGTCACCGAACACGGAACCAGATGCTCCACAACCCACATGTCCCCGTCATTTACACGACTTCCTTCTCCACCACCTCACTTCTGATTCGGTTCTACACATCACGACCCCCCCCCGGTCCGGTCCGCCGCTGCAGCTAATCCCAGCGAACCATCAGGCTAATAAGCACGACTACAACCAGCTAGCCCCCTCCGCGTTAGCCTCCCGAGCTAACACCGACCTAGCTCGAGTCATGATACCCGCCGGCCCTCGACTTACCCGGAGGGTGAGCCTGTGTATCCTCGCGTTGCATCCAGCCAGCAGCAGCAGGAGGAGAAGCCCGGCCACCGCACATCCTCTCCGGGCCGCGGCCATCACCACCGGGGCACTGCCTGCTAACGGTCACCTGCGGCTAGCGCTAAAGCTAATGCTAGCGACAGTTCCTGCCAGGTGGCTAACGAGCGAGCTGGCGAGCGGCCTCGACGGCAGCCGGGGCGGGCGGGTTGTTTCGCTGAGGTTCTCCGGCTCCCGGGTTGGTTACTGGACCACAACAGTTAGTGTCGCGTTTCCCGGTTCCTCCTTGTTTTCATCGCGCAGGGAAACAGCCACAGCTAACCGCTAGCTCAGAGGGGGCGCTAGCTCACTTCCGGGTCTGCAATCAAGAACAAAACACTGAGCCGCGGTGCGGACGGACACGTCACGGTTCGCGTGCTGACGTCACTGCCACGGATTCATCAGCAGAAACTACAGAAGCAGAATAAAGTCGTAGTTTCTACGGTGTTATTTTTATTGTTTTTATTGCAAAATACATCCTTATCCATACAATACTTTCTAATAAAAAAACATAGAATATTTTCTTCTCAAATCCATAGTTAACTTTTTAAAATACTTCATTAAAACATAAATATAACCTTTTGTACACTGTATTATTACTTATAAGTTTACTGTAAGATTATTGTTTGAAAGAGATAAAACGATACAATAAATATCTGAAACTTTAAAACTTTAAACGTTGCTCTTTAATTCTAGATCGACCACTTGTGTGTTTATCCTTTTTCATCATGTTTGTTATTGGTTTATTTCGTTATCCACTCTTTGTTCCGGTCTTATGTATAATTTTTGTCTGACGTGCCTTTATTGTTTTTAATATGTCAAGTTGAATAATAATAAAAAATCTTCGTCGTCCTGTCTGCACCTTGTGCTTGTTGTCCTCGCTTTGGTCACGTGGGTTGTTGTAAGGCTTCCGGATAAAAGTGCTCACGTGACTGAACCTCCACGTCATATAGAAAAGTCCTCTTTCACAGATCGAACATGTTTGACACGTGGAACTTATTTGTGTTTGTGTTACTCACTGATCACTTTGTTGATTCTTGGATGAAATGAAGACTTCTCATATTCAGCATCACTTTGGACGACAGGGCTTTTTAAATCTTCCTAAATGGTTAATAAAACATTTACTGCTGCTTTATGGCTCAGTTATAATCATGGAGGGATCATTATGACCAGAGGCTCTGAATACAAAAATGCCACAGACCCAATATCCTCCAATATAAAAAACAAAAAAGAAAAGAACTATAATAGATAAGGCAGTAATTCATCATTGGTCCGTTAATAAATGTCACTCTTACTCAATGTTTAACAAGTATATACTTCATAAAAGTTACAGGCTACACTTCCTGTTGAGCTGTTGTTTATTCAGCATCAAGTATTTTTGAATTATATTAAAATGTCCTGAGGATATTTAGTCTAAAAACAGCTTCAGATGTGAAAAGGAAGAAATGTACAAAGATATGAAAAATAAAAGATCGTTAATCTTTAATCGGCACAGTTAGTATAAAAACAATTACAGTGACGCCCCGTCGGAAGTAATAATAAACCAGTTTCTGTTCTTTTGTATTAATTTCTGTAAGATTTAGTGGCATCTAGTGGTGAGTTTGCAAAGTGCACCCATCTGAGTAACCACACATCGTGTATAAAGATGGACGACGTCTCAGCTCGGAAGTGAAGCTGAAGCCTCTCGTTTGCCAACTGGTGGCTAGATGCAGTACAGGTCATGAATCCTGCCTCCTCCATGTTGGCAGATGGGACTAAAGAGTCAATCTACACGACAAATTATATTTTCTGAAAGATGGTTTCGGTCATTTTGGTTAGTTCTTATAACACTGATGTTAGAAGGCAAGTTTGATCCGTCCGGCGACATGGCGGTGCAACAGTGGAAGAGGATTCATTCTACGCTAACGAAAACACGAGGATGCCTCTTCTCTGCCTATTAAACACTAATGAAAACAAATATGAATATTCAATTTCTGCCAATCATGATTTGTTGATGGTTATATTCCACGATCCGGAGGTGCCACCGATGACACTCGGAGCGATGATCACACTTCCCTGCTGAGCGGAAATTGAGGCCGGAGCAGCAGCAGGAGTCGAAGCAGAGGAGGAAGTGGAGGGTGCGGCTGTTTTTCTCTCTGAGGATGAAAAGATACAGATGTGGAGAATCGATAAAGACACTGGAGAGAAGCTGGCTGTCGTTGGTAACTTGGACTGAAGGTGAGTTTATGGAATGAACCGTCCACTGCACCTGAGTGAGCGTCCTGTAACTTCACCGCCTCGCTGTTAAAGTTCATCTTCCTCAGGATCGCAGCGGAGATGTTCACGGCCGACTCTTCGCCGTAGCTGCCAATCATCTCGCTGACAGTTTTTATCCGGGACGCCTTCTCCAGACGGGACTTGGCAACTCGTGTGCAGCCGTCCAAGACGTCGTTGGAGAGATACCACTGAAACGTTTTGAAGTCGTCCTCGAGCAGCTCCTCCAGAGTCTTTAAGAGCAGCTCTGGAACCAGCATCTCTGCTCAGACAGAACGTGGAACAGTAGTTTTAGATTAAAAGTTCAACAACACTCGTTTGCTTTGTTCAGGAAGATAAACAAGAACGATACCACTCTCCTACCTCTCTGTATTTGGGGTTTTATAGGAGTTCATGTTGGACCAGGGCTGCAACTAACAATTCTTCATTTATTACAACAATCTGCCAATTTCATTCATTTATTATCTTATCTATATAATGTCTGAAAATGATCTTGTGACGTCCAGGATGTCACTTGTCATAGTGACACTGATTCAATTATGAAGCTTAGATGTTAGTTCAGTGGATTTTGTGAAACTGGGCCCGCTCCTAATACTTTACTACTCGTGAGCAGAGTGGCTATAAAAGTGGATTCATTCAAATTAACAGATTAATCCTTAATTAACACCTTTTGAGTTTATCCTCATTAAAGCTCAGGTCTTGCAAGTCTGAAAACTTTAAAAATATTTCTCTAATTCTGAAAATAAACAAATAATAAAGAGTTTACAAACTGCACCTTTACTACTGATTCAAATTAAATAATGCTGATCAGTTGTAAGAATAAACCGGATGTGGAAAACCCTTGACCGCAAGTCTGTTGTCTCTCGAATGAGACGTTAAATCTGTGGTTATAAATGTTGGTAATTCATTAATAAATGGTCGTGATCTTTGCAGCTCCAAATGTTAATAAATCATTTATGAGTTAAGAAATCCAAACGAGTTTTAGTGATGTTGGTTTCTCTCTTGATGAACAATCAACAAATGTTACACATCCGTCCACATTTATGAACCATAAGTTAAAGTTTCTTATGCAGCAGTTACAGTTTGTAAATCCTAAATGGATTATAATAAATTACATGCTTACGGTCCCTGTGCCAAGCTGTTATATGATGTTTAGTGCAGATCTGTGTTTTGTGTTCTTCTGTGTGTAACTCTGTGTGTGTGTGTGTGTGTGTTTCAGGACCTGTATTGTTTATCATTTTGTTGTTCTGATCAGATGTAAAAGAGAATGAAGCTATGATCGAGTCCAGTGTATCTACTGGTGATGGTTGATCCGTACACGGTCTCTTTTAGAGTTAACACAGGATGTAATATGACGGCAGCTGAAAGTTACACATGATTCTCTGAGGAAAACGGTTTACATTCACGATCACCTGCAGAAAGTCAGACATGAACATCAGAGACAATAGAGTCTGCTCACTGCATGTGTAACTCCAGTGTGTGTGTGTGTGTGATCCAGAAGAACTTACTGTGCCACCCGCCTCAGATACGACGCAACACTGACAGCTGCTGTGAATAAAATGGCACAAACCCCGGGTCTAAACAGGAAGTTCACAAACCACAGTACAGAGACAGAGCCGAGCAGGAAGCTGAGGAGAAAAAACGCTTTCACCTGAAGGTGAAATGAAAGTACAGAGTCCGTTTCTCTAACAGTTGGCATTTCGAGACTAAAGTGGAAATGAGAACAAAGTCAACTCCTCTGCTCTGGCTGATACAGATGTCATCATCAAACCCTTATAGTAATATTAACAATAATACTTATAATAACTAAAGGAGCTTTAAAAACAGGGTTTACAAAGTGCCCTGGCAGACTTCACACTCAGGGGTACTTACAAAATAATGCAGTCAAACCAATAAAAATAATTCATTGATAAAAGGAATAAGAAAAGGACATCGGGTGAAACCTGGAATTACAAACGAAAAGGAATAGGATCAATAAAAAGAAGACAGAATCTATTGGTTATTAACTCTGTGCTCGTCAGCTGTTGGCAGGTTGAATAAATAACAATAATAATTACTTAAATAAATAATTATTTTAATTATAACAATAACTCACATTTCAAGGGGGCCACGGACGATTCACATATTTATTATTATTAGTAAGGGGAGAAGGACATAAAGTGAGTTAAATCCATCCTTCACCCACACCTTTTTATATTGTATTATAAAAATATTGACTATAGCATATTTATGGAAATACAAGAGGAAAATGTACAATGAAACATATATTTTTTTTTAGGTTGAGGTAACGCTCAAAAGAAATAACAGCTTTCATTGTGCGGAGTTTTGTGGGTTTTCTGAAACAATACATCTCTGAATTCCCTGGTTTGTATTTTCAATAGCTCCACAGTGGCCCATTGCTGCGTGCGTAAGTAACACACACACACAGACACACACAGACACACACTCTCTTGCCCTCCTTGCTTCAGCACTACACCGCATTATTCTTGACCCGCCCTTCCTTCCTCTCTTGATATACCAACAGAGAACGCCCAGGGTGGGTTTCAGAGGCCAAAGCAAAGGAATCGCCTGATTATTACTTTCAGACACACGAGTGCACACACACACACACACACACACACACACACAAAGAGACACGCATACACACCCACGCCTCAATAAAAAACAGAAGTACTCAGAGTTTCCCTCATAAGTCTCGGACAGTGTCCCAGCCGGCATCACACGGCCTGTAGCGTGTGTTTGAGGGAGACGTCCCAGCAGCAGCCGGTATTCTGAGCCAGGGAAACTGATGAAGGATGTTTGCTTCCGTTCGGCCAATCACGCTGCTGCCGCTGCTTCACCTGCTCGGCTCAGGTGAGTGAGACGACACCTTGATGGGGTAGGAGAAGACTAAAGAGGTCAAACGGGAAAGAGAGAGAGTGAGTAGAGAGATGAGCAGAGGTCGAGGGTGTGTGGACAGAGCAGGTTCTGGAGTTTGTAAAACCCTCAGAGAGGAATTGAAGTAATTGTTATTCTGGGATTATGAATAAATCTTAACTGGAAAGAGAGAATTTGATTACTTTTGAGGGGCAGTAATATGTTTGTCGTTTATCTTGTAAACCTTATCAGTTCTCTCAACCGGGACAATGAATGATCAATAGACATATACATCACCAATATTACATTAAATTAAAATCCTAGCAGTGTTTCACTACATTGAATAATTTATTCAAGTGTGATTTTGAGGTAAACTTACACTTGAGTGTTTCAAACTTCTGTCTCTTCTTCACTCATTACAAGTGATATTTATTTATCTTCTGCCCATAACATATAAAGTAACTAATTAAAGATAATTAAGTTGTGAAAATTAATTGACAGATCTTCTAGTATGTACATTTGGAAGATAAAATAACTGCCAGCTACAGAATTAAAAGTCTTGTTACATGTTAATGCATCAAAACTAATTATCTTCCGTTCCACTATCTATGCTGCTTATCCTTTAAATAAATGATATCTAACAATTCTTCTGAAAACCACGAGACCTACGATATATATTTTGTTGACTTGCGTATTTATTTATTTTAGTCGCCTTTTACTTGCATCATATCCACTTTACCTGAGACTTTGCCCGTGTCAGCGAAAACTTCTGTGGCAAACGAAAGAAAAAAAACCCACGCAGCTAGCCCGTTAGCCCGTTAGCTGTTTTACCTTCCACTGATTACTCATTGGCGTTCGCTGCGTAACGTGAATAAGAGACGCGAGACAAAAACTCGGTCTTTGGATATTATCTTGATTGAGCGACCCCCTAGTCGCAGAAGCTATGACCCAGTGATGACCCAGTGCTCCACAGACAGAACCTGCGTCGCCCGGTGTTTTTGAAGAGCGGCACGTGGGAAACATAACTTAGTGTGACAGCTGCTCTGCTGCCAAGCATCAGCGAGCTACTGCGAGTGAGAACAACCTCAGGATCCAGGGGAACAATGGCCACAGAAAAGAGAAGGGAGTTCTTTCGACTTGGGCAGGGTGTCCTTCCTTCCTCAGAGGAACACACTGGGTGTATTCAGCGCGCCACGAGAAACAATGGTTCACAATAGATCAGCTAAAAAGAGTATTATTCCACGAGATGGCAAAATTCAATTGGCCGCTGAGTGTATTTTGATAAGACAGTGGGAAATGACTCACAGCTCCAGGATAAACAGTAGAAGCTTTGCACAAGTGATTTCTCAAGTTAATTGGTCTCTAAAAGGGCATAAATCCTTCTGAATTCAATGTTCAAGATTAAAAACAATAAAACATATTTGAGACTTTTTTATGTTTACATATTTGACTGACTTACGATATCTTTCTCCTCTTCCTCTCCCGACCACTCCTGGGACCTCAGTTACATCACTTTCCATTCACCCACCTGCTCCACCCATTCCGTCCCAAGTCTCCCCTCCCTCACCCGTCCCGTCTGATCTCCCGTCCGTCAGCGTCCCGCCCTCCACCCCTCCCTCCATCAGCAGCAGCGGCGAGTCCGCCACATCAGCTCGATGCCCCCTGACCACGTCGCCCTCCACTGTGGTCGTCAGGTATGGTCGTCACACTGGTTCACTGATTAAAGGGTCTGTCCACCCAATTTAAAAAAAGGTTTTCTCACAAACATTTAAGTTTGCTCAAGTAGCTTTACAGTTCTTTCCTGCGTCAGTGTTCCCACTGAAATGTTTAAAAAGTGCACGTTTTCGGCAAAATTGTGACGACTGATTGTGTGAAACCTCCCATCACAGGTTTGCTGATCCGTTCACAGTCAACTGCTCTGTGCCAGTGATGAAGTTCCCTCTCCTGGGCTGGGAATTCAAACCGGAGACAACCCTCATGGTAGCTAAAGAGAAATGCATCACTGATCATCCCTTTAATCAGCCACAGCACCAAGATAGGATTCATAAAAGCATCTTCTGTTACACTGTAAACATGCTCCTAATAAACGAGCACCACACAGATAGAAATGATCGATTGCATCTCAATAGTGTTAATTTGATTTGTGACGTCTTGTGACTCCAGCAGATTCCCGAGGTCACTCAGGATCGTTACTGGTCTGGAGCGTGGACAGCATGACCGAGTGGAGCATCGAACCCATGTGCTACGCTCCGTCTGAGGAGGGGCAGTGCCACATCGACCTCCCTGTGATCGTCTACAGTGAGTGTTCTGACAATATTTAGACATTTTACTCATGCTATCATTAATCACATATTTGCACCCTTGGCACAACTGAATGGAAAATACACATTAAAATTACTGCCTTGTCTCTAGAATCATCCATGTCAGTTTTTTTAAATCAAGATTCCAGAATTATCACAGGAAAATTAAGAAAATTCCATCTCACAATTTAAGAGGAAGGAAGGAACTCATTCTTCGGCCGAGTCAATCGTTCCACAAGTTTTGGGGGATATGTGTGAGCTAGAATTTGCTCTCAATAGAAGGACCTTTGCAGTCCCTTCATTGATCAAGCTAACCACTGTCCACACTGTTCAGTTCATGTTTGGAAGCGGAGGGTGAGGTGAGGGGTGTTCAGCTGCAACATGCGACTTCACCACTAGATATCACTACATTCGACACACTGAACCTTTAAGTAATTTATCTCCCGGACATTATACGTATCTTTTTCGTTGTGGTTGATCTGTTCACCTGCCTCCACAGAGCCTCCAGACTTCGTCTCCATCAGCGTTGCCGATCACTCTGGGCCGATGTTCGAGGGTCGAGAGTACACCCTGCAGTGTGAGGTGCAGGACGTGGCGCCTGTGGGACGCCTCGCCGTGACCTTCTACAAGGGACAGTCGGCTCTGCGTCAACTGCAGTCCAACAACACGGAGAAGAAGCCAGTGACTGAGGTCTTCACGCTGGATATTATCCCCAGTAAAGAAGATAATGGAGCTCAGTACTGGTGTGAAGCCAAGCTGGAACTGGGACCAGACGGACCACAGCACCCTCCAGTGGTGACGTCACAACTCCTCAATGCCACGATCCTCTGTGAGAGAAGCTGCTAGCAAAATTTATTACAGATTTAAAGTGGATTATTTTCTTTATCTACACGATTTATATTCTCAACCCTCTTCCTCCCCTCCTCCCCCAATATGCCGCTTCCCTGCACCATCTGTTCCTGCTCTCGCTTCTCGTCTCTCCCAGTTGGTCCGAACCTCGTCTGTCCAACGAAGCTGCGGGTGAGAGAGGGCGAGAGTCTGGCCTGTGAGGTGCGAGGGAACCCTCAGCCGTCAGTCATCTGGTTCAGGGACGGACAGGAGGTCGCCCTGCCCGCTCACTCGAGCAGAGAGCATGCTGGGAAATACACGGCCTGGACAATAGGACATCTTGGACAGAAAAACTTTACAGTGGAGGTGGAGGTCCTCGGTGGCAGAGGTAGGTTTGTGTCATCTGTACAGTTAGAGAATTAAAGTGCTGGATTTCCATCAAGCTGCAACGAATTGCAAACAATTGTAAATATCAATCTTCTAAACATTTCAATGAAAATGTTGAAGATCTCACAATGTTACATGTTAATCAGTCCAGAAGTTTCCACGTAATCCTACAAACAGACAAAAGCAGACGATAACAGAACCTCCTTGGTAACAAAAGTAAACCACCACACACAAGCCTTCTATCGAGATGTTAAACTCCCACATCGAGCCGTTTCAATTACGACAAATTCAACCGAGCTAAAAGTTTCAGCTCAGCCTGTAATAACAACTGTCTCCTCCTCTTTCCAGGAACTACAAACATCTTGAATGGATATTTCCTTTTGGGCGTCGTCTTAATCCAGATGATTACGTGGCTGTAAAAACAAAAAACACAACCCAGCTCCATCTGTGACCCCCCCCCCACCACCACATCATTTGAATGAACTGCCTTAATACAAGGGATATTTTCAGAGCTGGAGTCAGTGAAGAGATTCAACGTTTTTCCCTCTTTTGTCCCAATGGAGCTTTCTTTAAATTCATGTCTTTTTATGCTTCTTTATGTTCAAGGTACATTTTCTTCTGTTATTACACTGAAGCCTCCATATCACGCACAACAGCTACATTTCAATGCATGCAGCAAGACTCACTTTCTTGTCGTGTACAACTTCATCACAAATCATACCGACAGTCTTACTTCTCTGCTGTGCATTAAAATGAACTTTCCAACGCAGAGCAGCAGTGGGCCTGCGTTCTTGCTTTAGAATTAAACCACCTGTGACCTTCTTCCATAGCTCCACGTGTGTGAGAATCTTGTATAAAAAGTATGCGACTGAAACTTGGTGCTGTTGGATGGAGCTCACACCAAAACACAACCTTCTTTAACAAGTTGCTCTTCAGAAATGGAGAATAAATGGGACAATACTCACGTAAGGTTTAGCAAACATTCACAATTCATCACTTTGAATTCTCAAACTGCAATCCATCAAATAACTATCTCTTATTCTTTACGGGTCGGGTGGGGGGGGAGAGGGGGGTACAGGCCACACAGACAGGTCAGAACCAGGAATTGAACCAAGAACCTTCTTGCTGCACCACATTTTGCCCAATATTAAAACTTAAATGTTCAAAATTTCCTTAACTCATGTTAACACAATCAGGCTTAATGTGGTTATATATGAATCTCTTTATTATTGTTCCAAAGTAAATCATTTACATGTCAAACACAAGTCAGAGTTTATTCACCGTCAGAGGTTCACTGAGCAAACATCAAGTCTTTAGAGTTCATTTGTGTTTTTACTGGTAAAAGTGCAACTAATCTCTTCAAGGTAAGAAAAAAAAATTAATATTCTTTTATTCCAAAAAACAATTTAAATACAAACACGACAATAACTCTTCAACTGAGAACTGCAGATTGAAAATGACTTGACTTACTGTGAAAGTAAATCAGCAGTGGGAGGAGTCATTGTATGGTGATGCAGGAATCATCGGAAATGATCTGCACGTCCAAATTCCTGGTGAAGTCTCCTGGCTGGGGCAGAACCACCTGACACACCCTGCTCACCGGGAAGTTCACCGGGCTGGAGTGGGGGGGTGGAGGCGGTCTCTTGGGGTCCACGGCGTAGCTCCAGTGCTGACCCGAGCGTCGGTATTTAGCGATGGCCGCTGCCAGGATCTCCTGGGAGATCGCGAGAGGCTGCTCTCGCGCCAAGGCCTGATCGGCAAGGAGATCCAGAAGCGACTGAGCCGGAGCAGCAGAGGCGGCGCTGACCAGAGGCTCGCCGGACTCTGCAGGTGTAGAGGAACCAGCAACCACAGTCACCCCTCCTCCTTTTTTAGCCTCCATACTTTTCAAGGGAGCAGCTTCCTTCTGCCCAACATCAAGTGGGATAGAGTTGGAAGTATTTGAGGCTACAAAAAAGACATCCGGGTCTTGGGGAAGTTCTTTCAGTGGTGGAGCTCCCTGGAGAATGTCCGACACTGTGGAGGCACCGCTGATGGACAACTGCTTCTTATCGGGTCTGGTCTTCTTTACTCTGGGCAGGCAGAATAACTTTTATTTTGACATTTGTTATTTAGGCCTGGTGCATGCTAGAGGATTTTCAGCTCTTAACCGATTTAAAAAAACAGAGAGACCCCAGACATGACAGATTCAACCGATTTCTAATCTTCTAATCGTCAGAACGCAAACACTAGACGATTGGGCCAGAACACAAGACTACGTTTTCTTAGACTTGTGATCTCAGAGAAACACGTGATTCTTCAAACTACTTTTAGAACACCTTCTGAACTGGAGTGAGGAAGACTTGGGTAATCAAACGTGACTTCAGAAGAAAAACTGGACGAGGACCGAAGTCATCAGCTCGCTTGAGCAGGAAACGAGTTGGAAATGTATTGTTGTTGTTAGTCGCAGCTGTTCAAGTACGAAACACTCGGTTGGTGACGCTTCTCGATCAGCTCGCTCTCATTGGCTATTGTGGGTTTCTGTCGGAGCAAATTATCATAAATATCAAACATTCGAGATCAGGGAGGCTCCTAATCAATCTGTAGTATAAAGATTTTTTTTTTAAATCACAAAACTTGGCCCGATTATCCTCTAATGTGCAGCGTCCCTTACAAAAATTAAACTTGCAGCTGGAACTCCACAGATTTAGTCAACTTACGGCAATGAGGCGAAGAAGCCCAATAGTTTCCTGCTCTCCCGTATCAGTGCCCTGAAACAACATGTAAAGGACGGTTATGTCTGCATGTGGAATGAGGTGAAAGACATTTAGGAATAATCAGTATCTCGTACCTCGTCTGCATCCAACCCTTCGGCCAAAGCGGTTTCACCTCGTTGTCCAGCAGTGTCTTGAGGAACTCCTCCACCTCCTGGTTCCCGTTCCTCTCCTTTGCATATCGGTCCATTTTGGGCCTCAGCACATGACACAGACACTCCCTGCAAGAAAAGAATACATTTGTCACGTCATCTTTTCCAGGTTCATTCGTCACATCGACTGATTATTATTTCTGACCTGATCTCCTCGTTCCATTTGAACAGTTTCTTCGGACCTCCTCTCTTCACGCTGTCCTCTGGGGCCACGTTGACGCTCTGATTGACCTCACTCCCGTCCTCCGTTGTCCTGACAACCACATGCAACAGAAAAGATATTTCCTATTAGGACAGATTCATTTCTAATTATTAAAACAAACATCTTCAGTTATTTACTATACTTAACTTAACACAGGGCGACTGGGTGAAGCTTAGTTTCAAATAAAAATGACAAGAATAAATGTCGCCATTAATAAGCAGCCATTTTGTGTCAGTAAGTGTAAAGGGGACAGACGATGCTTTTAGTTTTAACAGCTTTTCCTTTTAGTTCTGGATGAACCTGAATATGAGAATAATATGTCTCCTTTAAATTAAGAATTTCCTTTACGACCATCACTTTAGGATTTGGAGCTGACCATCTCCCTGCATTGTTTGTTGGTTTTAAAAGGAGGAATTGTTTAAACTAATGATATTTATAATCTTTAAAGAACTCCCCCGTCACTCATCACACAAGACAACATGTTAACGAACTTACTTTGACATCTTGACTTGTTCGTACGCTTGGCAGTTTGTGCGGTAGCTGCCGATCTGCTCCGGCATAGCTTTGGCGATGGCCTCCTTCAGTTTCTGGATGGGATCGTCCACGTCAGGGGGTTCCTCCTCGTCAGTGAAAGATTCCAGAAGTTAACTACATTCATATAAAACACGGTTGAAGATACAACTGGAACATGGAGACGCACTCACCATGTGTGCGAGCAACAGTTTCTTCACACGCTTGAGGAGCGTTTCTCTGCTGCAGGGCAGGAAGGACGTCAGGTGTGTGTACAGCCTGGAACGCAGCTGGCCGGTCTGTCCCCGGCACTGCAGCTCGATCCTGGACCAGGACAGAGAGTTCAACACCATGTTCAACATCACTGTTCACACAAGGAACACAACCACTCAAAGCCTGATCGTTACCCAAGTGCCCTTGGGCAGAACACGTCTAACGAGCAGGTCAGGTCAGATTCACTGAAGTATGAACGCACCAGAGGGGCCTTTTGTGAATGTATGAAGTTTTCCATTTTTTTCGACATTGATTTGACATTTTCATTTAACTGAACTTTTCCTGCCAGTCTCCTTTTTAAATTCATGAAAAATGGGCCTCGGTGGAGATCTGTGCTCTACTCAGTGAGGTTCTTGTTCGACTCACTCGAGCAGGATGGAGTTGATCTCTGGAGTGAAGAACTTGAGTTTCGATTCTCCTTCTGAGAACTTGACAACCTGGAAATAAATAAAAAACGACCATCACCTGTGGAGCCATCCTGAACAAAAATTTACATCTGACAGCACATGCCACACACACACACACACTGAACCTCACCGTCATGAGTGTCCTAACACTGTCCTCCAGTGTGGGGGGGAGCCCCTCTGGCAGGGGGGGGCACAGCTGTGATGAACTGGCCTCTGACAGGAGCTGGATTTGCTCTGGATGAGTCTTCGGCTGAAAGTGAGTCTTTGTGTTTGGCGGTTGAGGAACAGTGAACTGGGAATGATCGTTTATTGTGGGTTGGAAAAGCTGCGTTTCTGTGGCCGGCTGAGGAACCGAAGACAAAGTCTCTTCACTGTCTAACAAAGAAACCAAATCTATATCAAAGTCCATGGTGCTGGCTGCTTGGATGAGGATGTGGTCGTTGGTGGAGCCGATTAAACTGAGGAGGGGATCCGCGAGTCCGGAGCCTCCACCGCCGGCCGCATCTGCCGGGCACCGCGGGGTCGTGGGTAAACCCGTGACCCCGGCTGCCCTCTGTTTCACCTTCACCAGTTTCTGTCGCTTCTTCTCCTTCTCCCTCTGAAACTTCTTCAGCATGCTGGTGACGCTCAACGTGCACACGGCCTTTTTGTTCTTTCTCGGCTTCGCCTCGTTGTCGGGTCCGATTTCAGATAAAGTGCTGCAAGACGTTAAAGAGAGAATCGAATGAAATTAAATGTTCCAGCATCATTAGACACGTTTCCAGCAATATTCCGATATTAACATGAAAATAGCGTGTTTGAATTGATTGGTTCACTTCATTCATTTTCGTTGCCACTCTAATATAATTCCCTTCTTTCAATGCCGTCTCGTTGTCTAAATTTTGTCTGTGGTGTGAACCCTGGTTTCAGGAACCGTTCACACCTGGTACTTTAGTTCAGACTAAACTGAAACTAATCAACTTAGATGTAAAACCTTATAAGACACTGGCATGAAAACTGTATTTTCTGATCACCTCAACCCAAATAAGGAATTAGGAAAATGTCCTATTTGAGATTTCACGACAGTCCGCCCCCCCCCCCCCCCCCCGCCCTTTGGGTGGAGTAGTGGATGTAATGTCGCCATGAATCATAAATCAGACTTTGTTCTGTCGCATGTAAACTGAATATTCAATCAGCCCTCATGTAAACATCATAACGTCTTATCTGAATAAGGTCAATATCAGAATATTGGTGTTCATGTAAACATCGTCCGTGTGAAACTGGAAACTTCCTCACCTCGACTTGGAGTGCACGTTCCTTTTCATCTCTCCGTCTACTCTGCACGGCTTCTTCTTCTTCTTCGGCTTATCCTGTCGGCCATGGAGTTTACGTTTCTACAAATGTTTGTAGACGTTGTAATTCACATTAATATAGAAAACTTAAGTGCAAAGGACAGTTTTAGATTCAGTCACTTTAGAAACAGTGTTAAAGAATATCTACTTAATTTAAATCTGTGTTCTAGCGCTCCACTCGCTTACCTTTGAGGTCTCCTCTGTCGTGAGGTCGATGATCTCGGTGTCAGAGGCCGGGCGGAAGTGCAGCACCCCCGAATTCACATAGAATCCACCGAACTTTGTTGTGATGGAGGCTGGAACAAATTCATCGTACTGCAGACAAATCAAAATTGTTTTTAAATCAATAAGGTAAATTCAAAGAAGCATGTAGAAGGTTGTCGCTCACTAAATGTCAAAATCCAGATCAAATTGAAGGGAAACTGAAACAGAGTGAAAGTAATTTGATCAGATCCCACCTGCAAACTTTTGTAGTTAGTCAAATATGCAGATATAAAATTGTAGAGAGATATGAATATGAAAAGAATTCTGGTGAATTTTAAATGTGTGATTTACTAGTGGACTCACAGCCTCCGAGTTGTCGATGAAAGAATCTTCGTCATCGTAACCGAATCCAATATCAATCAGGTCCTGAATGCGATCCTCCTTTTTGTTTGGCTTTGGAGAAGAAAGAAAATACAGCTTTTATTTTTGCATGATATGAATGAAGAACACTTTTTGCTCAGTGGAAAAAATAACTTTTGTATTTACAAGTGATTCAGTTTTGTAAAAACTCAACTCACATATTTTTCCTCAAGTTTTCTTGCAATGGCAGCGACGTCATCAGTTTCTCTCTTTTCTTTCTGTTCCGATGTGAAGAGTGGACTTTCATCTTTGGAGCGTTTGAGCTAAAAAAACAAAAACAATATATTCATCATCACATGTTCATCTACATGTTAACATTTATACATAGTGCAAAACAAAACAGGGATTTAGGAAGAGAAAGGTTAAAAACAGCAAAAGAATAAATTAAATGGCAGGAATACGTTTTAAATTTAAATTAAAAGTTAAATAACTTGACGTGACCACTATGATATTGATGTGACTTGTACAGTGTTGTTAGTAAGAAAGGCATCAAATCTATATCCTCAAGTCTGGTCCAAATACTCTGCTGTCGATGTGCAGGAACGAAAAATGCATCTGGCATGTTTTAAAACTGCAACCAGCAAATCTTTAGAATAAAGTCCAATTCGATTTTCCTTTCATATCAGTAGATAATGATAATTATCACAATCAAGGCACAACATGATAATTTCTTTTAAAAAGCAGAGAATGAAAACTGCAAAACATTTAACAAATCTGAGGCAGATCAGTGTTCCCTTCACCTCCTCACTGGACCTGATACCTGCACAGAGTGTTTGATGAAACCTGTGACACTTAAAGCTGAAGTCCAACCGGAGCAGTAGACGTGGAAGTGACAGAACCAAACCCACCTTGTTCTGTGTGAGCTGAGTGAAGCTGAACTCTGGGAACCTGCTCTCATCGGACTCAAACAAGCTGAGGACCAGACGAACCGTGGTTCTGTCCGGACGGGTTTCATCCGCCTGCAGGACCGAACCAGAGGGAGACTTCTGGACCTGGAGGTCTGAGGAGGAAGAGGAGGAGGAGGTGGAGGAGGAGGGAAGAGGAAGAAGAAGGTGACTCACAGGATAAAGTGGTGAACTCAACTCTCCGGGACTCCGCCATGACAGCAGCTGAGAGAAGGACCGAGAGGTTCTGTTTAAACATGGAGGCCTTCATCAAGGGCAACCACATACAGGTGTGCTGGGCCCAGCCAATTAAACACTGGGGATACAACATATATACAATACATATAATATAGATCATGTATATAATATAGATCATGTTTATAATATAGATCATGTTTATAATATAGAAAATAAAACCCTGCTGTTTATTTGTCCAACTAATACATTGATTTAAATGTCTGTCTCTCGGTGAGTTCAGGTGACGTGGGACATTTCAGCTTCAGTCTGTTTATTTCCTGTTCTGTACACAATCTGGTCAACAGGACTTTATTATAAAACATGTAATTTTTATAAATCAAATAATAGTGTTTTGAGTGAAAACCTCATTTGTTTCTAATTCATAATTGAGCTTTTCCCATGATTGCAGATGCACACAAGTAGAGATTTAAAGAAAAGTGTCTTCTTCAACACAAGGGGGCGCTGAGATCCATGGGACTAGCACAGCTTACTCTAGTGGAAATATAAATAGACAGTTTACCTTAAATTCCCACATAGCAGGCTACTCGTATATTTGCTCCGACAGTGAGTCAGAGGATGTGATCGATATATAACTTTAGGCTCAGTTTATAATAGATCGAATATATTCACAACATATCTTTGATGATCAGGTCTCTGGTCGAGGCCCCATCCCCAGGTCTCTGGTCGAGGCCCCATCCTCAGGTCTCTGGTCGAGGCCCCATCCTCAGGTGGCGAGCCTTCTTGTCGAGGCCCCTCCTAGGTCTGTGCGAGGCCCCATCCTCAGGTCTGTGGTCGAGGCCCCATCCTCAGGTCTCTGTCGAGGCCCCATCCTCAGGTCTCTGGTCGAGGCCCCATCCTCAGGTCTCTGGTCGAGGCCCCATCCTCAGGTCTCTGGTCGAGGCCCCATCCTCAGGTCTCTGGTCGAGGCCCCATCCTCAGGTCTCTGGTCGAGGCCCCATCCTCAGGTCTGGTCGAGGCCATCCCGGTGTGGCGAGGCCCCATCCTCAGGTCTCTGGTCGAGGCCCTCTCAGGCTTGTCAGCCCATCCTCAGGTCTCTGGTCGAGGCCCCATCCTCAGGTCTGTGGTCGAGGCCCCATCCTCAGGTCTGTGGTCGAGGCCCCCTCCTCAGGTCTGGTGCTGTCATCTGAGGTGACAGCTCGACAAGCAGCGTGTTTATTAACGTTTCCCTCCGAGGGGTCAAGGAGACAATTGAATCCACGGAGTCACGTGTAAACCCTGATCTTTTACATGTAGCCTGCACTCAGCCGGCACTGAATTGACTTTGACAATTACAATAACGGGATAATTGCAATCTGTCACCATGCATCCGCGTTAGCATATCACAAAATAACCAATTCGAGCGTGAGACAGTACACACACACACACACACACACACACACCACACACACACATGTTCCAGATCTGCATAACACACACAGCACCCCGCTTTGTAATTAGAAATGAATTTCACGGTATGAGGCTTTTAATGCAAATAATATGGATCCCCCCCCCCCCTCCCTCTCTCACTGACAGGACTGTTGTGTGTGTGTGTGTTGTGTGGTGTGTGTGTGTGTGTGTGTGTGTGAGAGAGAGAGAGGATCAGATTGCAGCCAAGCTTTGTTTGAGTAGCCTCCCCTCTCTCAAACGAGTTAATGGGATGGAAGTTATTTGCCACCCTGAGGTTTTTTCAATGTGAGGTTGAACAGAAGCATTGAATCAAAAAAAACTAAAAAAAAGAGGCGTCAATAAATGTGCTGGAGACAATGAAGTAAAATACACATGAGCAGGACGAAGACGGACAGATGGAGCCTCAGTGTGTGTGTGTGTGTGTGTGTGTGTGTGTGTGTGGAGGCCTGCTTGCTGACAGGGTCCCCATCAGTGCAGGATCAGAGAGGGGAAATTGGAGGACAATGGCGAGAGAGGGGTGTTGGGGGATAATTAGAAGCGATTGGGGAGGCGGCGTCCCAGAGGTGCATAATTCACTCGTTCATTAACTCCACCAAACAGGAGCCAATATTAATTAACTCGTTCCTCGTGCCCGAGACGCCCGAGAAGCCCGGTGCTTTGTTGTCCATCGGCCACGACGCTTCTTGGATGTGAAGGCTTTAAAATCAGAGGTGACAGGCCTCAGGGTGGGGGGGGGGGGGGGGGGGGGGTGTTAAACCTGGTGTCATTGTGCATCTGAGTGTGTGTGTTTTTTAAAGCTTTTCAATTGATAAATGATAAATAATAATTAAAGCATTTGCTCTTGAGTAGTTCAAGTCTTTAAATACATGTTCTGCTGCTTTATATTTCTACACACAAAACAAGATATTAATGTATTTATATATCCAATCAACAGCACTTTGAAAAGGGGTTAATCTGCGTATGAGTATTTTACTTTATGATACTATGATAAGGACATTTTTTACATATTTTGAATGCGATGTAATTTTACATCGTAGTAAAGTAGAATAATAACCAGCAGCACCCCCATCATCATCATCTGTGGTGGAAAGGAACTCAGTACATGTACTTATACTTATTTCATTTCAGGTACTTTACTCCAGGCCTGATTACCAGGCTGTAACTGTTAAGTTAAGTTTACAAGTGCAGTATTTTTATGTATTGCATGTATTACAAAAGCGAAGCTATGAGCCATACCTGTGGCAGAAAGTAAGAAAGTACATTTATTCAGGTAATATAGTTAAGGACAGTTTTAACAATTCAATTTTTGGTCGTTTTTTTCTCACCCTTGTAGAGTTTAGAGGACGTCGCACCTTGTACAGATTATTAAACGCTGTATGAATATTTGATTATACTTCTACTTCACGACATGTCAGACAGAGAAGTACTTTTGATAATACATTTATTTGACAGCTATAGTCAGAGGGTAGGAGCTCATTCTTGGCCCAGTTGATTTTACTTTTATATTTACACTCCAGTGCATTTCAGAGCATATTTTGTCGTTTCCATTACAACAAAACATTTATATAACTCACCTGAATTTAGTGACTTGTAGGTTGTAGATAAAAACACACAAGATAAAATAAAAAACTCCAGCTGCACATTTATCCATTAAAACAATAACATATAGTGAGAAATGACTTTGAAATAAACTGTTTGGGGAAATTATTTCAACTCCAACAATAATGATAACGGTAAAAAATAGCTTTATGGAATAATATTTACAAATAAAACAGGAAAAAAACAACCATTTTCTAAAAATGTAAACAAAAAACAGACTCTCTCTCTCTCTCTCTCTCTACACACACACACACACACACAGAAACAGACAGAAACAGACCGAAACAGACAGAAACACACACGCACACACACACGCACACACACACCCCCTGTTTGACTTCCTCGCCCTCTCCTCCACAGGGGGGCGCTCCTCCCCTGACTCTCACCCTGCTGTCAGGCCCTGCTAACTTTGATTAAGGTTTAAATTGGCTGAATTTAATGAACGTTGCCTAATTAGGCAGGATAACAGCTTTAATTGATAAGTAATTATCTGCCACAAATTGTTATTAATTCTCCGGCTCTGTCTGATAGTGTAGTGACTCTAAACCCTCCTCCGCTCCCCCACCTCTCCCCCCCCCCCATGCATCCCCCCCCCCTCCCCTCCAGCATTTTGTATTTATGTAAACAAGCGGTTGTAAACAATTAGGCATATGTTAGGAAGGGATATTCCGGAGGGTATCATTAGGCTGTGCTTGGTGGACTGGCAGTTTATGTGAAATTATTTGCTCTCACTGACTGATATCTCTGAGCATTAATTGCTTAAACTGTCCTGTCACTTTGGCGGCGTGCCATCGACCACATGCTGCCGCGAGCTGCAGAGAGAACACGACACGAGAAACACACGGCAACAGAAGTGGTTCCTTCCACGATCAAGAGGAACTGAACTTTAATTTCAGCGTAAAGGTGAAATGGCTTCGGGGGGGGGGGGGGATTTTAATTTGTGTTGGTTATTCCTCCAATAAAACGACCCTGATCCTCCACTGCAGTGATGTGGTTTCATTAGGTCATTAAAGGCTCATGTAGTAAACAGCATCGTGTGTTTTCTGATGCAGACAAATAGACTCAAGAGCAGTTTCTCATAAATATGATATGTTGACGTATATATTCACATTAGTTTTAAGTGCAATATCCATTCTGTGCAAGAACAAATAGCTGCTCTTCTATTTTGTATTATTAAATTGTATTTATTGGTTTGTCTTCTATAGTATTTTTTTTAAAAGTATAAATCTTTCAGAAGTAACACCTCTAATTTCATTGTACTGCTTTCTTTTGTAAAATGTCAATAAAGACTTTCTATTCTATTCTACTCTACTCTGTTTTATTCTATTGAGAGATGTATCCGTATGAATCCTGCAGATCTGTAAGAGTTGAGCATTAATTGATGAAGAAAGTTAAAGCGATGACAACTTCTTTAAGAATATATCAGTTGAACAGTGTCGGTTTTATTTGGAACGACACACTTGCACATTTCAGGGGTTGTTGCAGAATCATATCTTCATCTTTAAATAGAAGCTGTGAGACACAGAGTGAAATCACAGCACTTTCCTCTTCTTTCAGGTTCTTCTACGTAAACGTCACCACATGAGCTTCTATCTGTAAAGAGAACTTGAATGTTACCAAAGTGTCAGACGACTGTTGCACATAGATTCAGTTTATAAAGCACATTGTCAACGTGTTATTAAATGAAATCATGTTGAGCCTTGGTTCTAATACAAGTCAACTCTGGATGTGTCGCTGAGGTTCAGGTCCTCAAACATCCTCATAAAACATCTAAGAACTTTCAAATATCATCCATTTTCTCTGAAGGGTCAGAATGTACACAGGGAAACTTCTCTTTACTCACTTGGCAAATATTTACAGAGTTGATATTACTTATAGGCAATTGAGGAGCAGTAGAAATTGATAATAAACGCACAGGTCATCTCCAAAACAATGTAAACAAACTGTGATAAAACCAACACAGTGTAAAAATGAACGAAACATATAATGTATTGATTTAATAAACCTTGTAATGTGCAATGTCTTCACTTATGGATTAAGTATAACAATAAAGAGCATATGTAAGGATATATTTACACGTCATGAAGAGTTTAATAGATAATTAAATAAAGAATAAAAGGAGCTTGCACCTGATTGTTGATGTGATCGTAGTTATTGAATATTCCAGCCTCATGTTCAGGGCCCTCGTGTAACACCGACGTGTATTAGATTAAATACATTTAAATACTAAGTCAACGTAAATGGTGTTTATACAGCAAATTGAAATTCCAAGGGTCAGGAGACACAAGGTGAGAAAACGAAACACGGAAAAGAAAACCACCTTTGTTTCATTCGGCGTTCCCGTCCTTCTGTTCCAGAGCGAGCTATTCATTAAAGTGATTTAAAATGAGATGAGCATGAACTTGTTGCCTAATTAAAACATCTTTCCTGGTTTACAGAGTGGCTTTAAGCTGAGCTCTGTGGGGGGGGGGGGGGGGGAGCGAGGGAGGGAGGGAGGGAGGGAGGTGACTTTCTCCTCCCTAATTCCACCCCTCCACTGTTTCTCTCCGAGCAGATGGTTTTGTTGGGCTCCGGTAGCCAGCCAGTGGCCAAATGGGCTGATCCATTCTTCCTCTATATGCCCATCAGAACTGGGCATGTGTTACAACCCCCCCCCCCCCCCCCTGCCACCCCCCCCCCCCCCCACCACCTCCACATGATGAAGAGATATGGAGGAAAAAGTATTGATTGGGTCACTCGTATGTAAATGCAAAAAATACTCCCCGAGTCAATGCGTGAAAAATTGGCGTCACCATTTCTCAAATTATATCATTACTGTATTTTGAAAATGTTAATTTGCATAGCGGATTTCCCTGCGGGGTAAGGGGGGTTAATTAGGTCTATATCCGTGCGGCTTGTGCCAAGACAACCAAGGAAAAAAGTGGGGGTGGGCAGGAGGGAGAGAGAAAGAGAGGGAGGGAGGGCGAGAGAGGGGGGGGGGATCCAACTCGCTGATAACAATTAAAATGGCATTTTGGACTCTTTCAAGCATTGAAAATCTTTGGCATATTACGCACGTTTTAGTAAAAGGTGATAAGTCAGTTTTAATTGAAATGGAATTATTGCTCCGGAGGACGTCTGGTTCTCGTTAGATTCATTTATACATGTACAGTGTTTAACCGGGGAGAGATTAAAAAAATCATTAATCTATCAAACAGGAGGTGAATTAAAGGAAAAAAAATAACTTTCAACTCCGTATCGCTGTTTGCATTTCCTTCAAAAAATCTTCTGTCCAAAGCACAATCACGCTCGTAATTAGACGGAGGAAAGAAAGCTTTTAATTGCGTTGGAGAGAAAGAGCTAAAACGCAACTTGCCTGGAAATGGTTCTTTTCCCGCTCTAAATTATCAAAGCTTCCATTATGTGTCGGGAAAAAGATTTGTGGGGAAAAAAGCCAAAACATCATTACATTAGAGCCCTTCACTTTTAATTGGAATGGCACCTAGTTCTCCTGGTTTGAGGCGGCACAAAGCACACGGCAGGATCAGAAACCAGCCGCCTCCCAACAATTAATTTAGATTAGACACTTAATTATCAACCAATCGACTAAATAATGACTGACTTCATCTCAGATGGTTAAAAATTAACTTGCACCCAGTAATTAAGTAATTAAATCTCCAATGCTTCACCTTAGTTTGCTAATTAAAAAATAAATATGACTTGATTCCATCTCTCAAGAGGCACGTTGGGAGATTTGTGGCCCAGAGGAGATTCTTACTCTGAGCAGTAACAGATGGCTTAGTTAGTTTTATTTATTAGAAAGTGGTGAGTTCCTTCTGAATGGAACCTAAGTTTGATTGATGACGACGTGTTTCTCCACAGGACGGTGACCTCACATAGAGTTCGGTGCGTTACCTTGGTGTGCACGTTTTCTGGACACGTGTAGAAAGTGTCACTTTGAGAATAAACCTTCGAATAAAATCTGATGATGAGCTTAAAGATGAATTTCATAATTACAAACACATTCTAAACTAGAAGGGTAAAAAACCTCCTCCAAGGCCCAAACAAACCAACAAACAAATGGACACAGGGGTGAAAACATAATTAGATATAAACGTTTTCTCAAGTCATGCCTCAAAGTGACCCTAGACAATGAAAAATAAAGATATATTAAAATATATAATAATAAAAAATGACGTTCCAGAGTCCCGGGGGCCCAAATGGCAAATGCCCGGTCCCCTCAATATTCATTTTAAAAGCTTATTTGCTAATTGGCCACATGAACCTTCGAGTCCTGAGACCTTCGTGTAATTTGGCATCAGGTCTATAAATACAAGCGAAGTACGGTCGTTGTGATTGGACGGTTTTTGGGCTCTGGCAGGAAAAGGGTTTGATTCCCTCCAGTAGCCACGGTTGAAGTGCTTTTAAGCAAAGATTAACACTCAGAACAACTGTCCAGTGGCTGACTGATGTGTCTGTTGCCTCTCCTGGTGTCGGCCATTACTGGTTAATTATTTACGCCGGCACCGTTCTATTCGGCTGCACAACAGTGCTTCGAGCTAAATGCTTTTTTTCCCCGGTTTGCTCACATGATGTCAAAGATGCTGCTCATTAAACACAAAGCATTAATTTTGCAGGTTTCAGAATCTAAACCAAATTTTTACGACACATTTTAATTCTGACCTTAAGGACGGCGCTTGATTAAAACACCTGAATTATTCTAATAATGATCTCGAGGCAGAGAAGTCGACATCATGAATGAAGTGCAGAAAAGTCCTTGAAGCAATGGCTGCAAATAGAGATGGACGAAATGACAGCTCACCAAAAGCGAAGCCAAAACACCATGTTTGCCCCCTGGTGGCTCGCTGCGGTATAGCTCATAAAGTCCACTTCCTCCATGTTAGCAGTTGGGACATGGACCAAACTAAAAAAGTCATAAAGTAAATGTCCAATAAGATTTTTGTCTGAATTTTTTTTTTCTGTCAATTATATAGAACAAAATCTATAATCACAGACAGCAGATTAAATATACATCATCATTTAAAGGTAATGGCATAAGAAAAGAATAAAAGAAAACATAAGTAACAGCAAAGAAAGATGTCCGTCTATGTCCTGAAAGCAAATTTGAACAATAACGTTGATTTGTGACTTTGAACACTCAAACTGTTTATTTAGACCAGATGTTAATTATGGACATCTAACACAATGAGACACAAACAGACTATTAGCTGTTAAGTGGATGTTGTATATGACAAATTATGTTTTGCACAACATGGAAAACGTTCCGTCGACTCGAGAATATCTGACTTCCTTCAGACGGGAGCTTAGAGAAGTGATCTGCTCTTTATTTGGGGGATTCCCTGACTTCACAGGCTTCCTGACACATATCACCACCACATTAAAAGTAAGTGTTTCTCCTCCTCAGATCTTATACGACAGCTCAGAAGCCGTCACCTCAGCGGGGACTAATGTTTTGTTGTGTTTCTGCCTGATCTTCCTTTAAGTGTGGGTTTGGGTTGTGTGTCGCCTGCACAGAGACGGAGGAGAGAGAGGGGGGGGGGGGGGGGGGCTGCAGGCGAGGCACGCCGAACCCTGGCCTGTGTGCGAGTCGCCCCATCTTATTATCAAGTTAATTAAAGCTAGCATCTGACAATGTCACTCGTGCCCGGAAAAAAAGGAGGAGGAAGGAAGAAAGGCGAATTTAAATGCTGCGGTCTCTTAGGACCTCGTGTCAAGGGCTGCTTTTCATTGAGCTCTGCATGTGCTTGGCTCACACAGCCACTGGGAGAGTGGAGAGAGGACGGCTTCTGAAAGGAGGAGGAAAAGCTTTTATAAGCAAATGACAAGAAGGCGTAGGATTTTTTTTTTTTTTTGGTGTTCCCAAAAAAAAAATGGCAGCAGGAAAATAAATACACATCAGAAAAAGCGGCAAAGAAATAAAATGAGGGAATAGAGAGAGGGTGGAAAAAGGGGGTGGAGGTGGGGGGGGGGGGGGGGGGGGGGGGGGGGGACATCAAAAGCGCCTCTCAATCCGTTCAAAGTTGCACTAAGATGAGGAATTGGGGGGGGGGGGGGGGGGGGGGGGGGTTTATAACAGCCAGCCAACATTAAAGAGCCCATTTAAAAACGAGACATTGAAATGCAGAAAGCCCGCTCGCGTGTGGACTCGGGGTCAAGTAACGGAGGGATTATATGGTTCTCCATAATAATATTAATTAAACAATTTACATGCTAATAAGGTAACAATTATCGGAGCTTCTGGTGAGAGATTCAGGTTATTACAACACGCCAATCCCAGGGCTACGGGTCACAGGCAGAACAGCAGAGAGAAATCTCAACTCAAATTAACATTCTGTCAGCTCCAGAAATTGGATAAATAAAGTCGAATTAATTCACAGTAATGGAAGAGGGAGGGGGGGGGGGGGGGGGGGGGAGGGGCACTTATTCAACCAGCTCTGATTACCATTCAGTATTCACCAGCACGCGGGTGGCTTTCTGTCAAGAAATTTAACACAAAATGAAGCAGTCACCGCCTCGGGCAAGATCTGGCCCCTGCGACACCATTTACAATTTATATGTATAATCTTTCTCTCCCCCTTCTCCCCCTTCACCCCCCCACCCCCGCTATCCTCTCCCTCCCTGGCTTCCCCAAAGATGTCCACCTGGGCGCCCAGTTGCTCCTGGCCTGAGCCGTGATTGTAAATTTCAAATCCTTTCATTTACCAATGCACACTTCAATCCGAGGACCGTTTCCCCAGCATGAGACGAGGCCCTCAGCTCAACGGGATAACGGGAGATTGTAATTGCAGTTGTCTCGACCTCCACTAGGCTCACACAGAGACGCTCCATTCGCGGTCACGTGTGTTCGGGTTTTTTTAGTGAAATGGGTTCGCTCGTCATTGTCGTTTTTTTCATAACAAAAAAAACAAGATTTCCACACTCATTTTCTGGATGAGAGATTTAAATGTTATGGCAAATAAGTTCTGTGGTTTAGCTGCTAGCAGAGCGACTCTTGGTCGGTCAGTGGGTCGACTCTGAAATCTAGATAATAAATCCCTGTATACAAATGTACGACACAAAATATTCACAATCATCAATAAAAAGGTGTGGGTGATGTCATCTTTACTTCACAGCCTTTCAAATACAGCAACGGGCTTTATTTTGAAAAGGAATTAAGAGGTGTAAAGTAATAATGGATGGATGTCATTTTTTTTTATCTCAGTCCGATTGAACTGAAATGTTTGATGCACATTTCTTGGTCGCAAACCAAAGCTTAACCAAAATCTGAGGCATTCACTTTATTTAACTGCAAACCAAGTTGTTGTGATGCATTAATATGAAGCTTCACTTAATGCAATGACGGAACAAACGGCTGCATGAAGGCGAAGTATGAATCATTCCTTGGTCGTGTGTGAATAAACACGTGATTGTGATTGTTTGTAGTTTTATTGTGAGGCTTTTTTTTTTTTTTTTTAAGTAAACAACCAAAAAAATGTAAAGGTTTGAAACGACTTCAATAATTCAATGTTCATGTTGAAAATCCTCCAATATCGTCCGATCATGTCTTCGTGCACGTTAATGTCTGACTGGAGTCAGTGTGTGAGGGTTGAATTCAGGGAACATCACATTGTGTCGACTACGACACACTGTACGTCTATAAACATCAGTGGGAACTGTGTGTGTGTGTGTGTGTGTGTGTGTGTGTGTGTGTGTGTGTGTGTGTGTGTGTTGGGGGGAAGGGAGGGGGGGGGGTGCCTGGGTGATGGAAAGAGCCTTGTAGTTTAAAATGCAATGTGACAGCTCAGGAAAAGGGGGGATGATAAAGGTGCTGTTATTGGATCAATCTGGCCCTGAATGCCCCTGTAAGACACACTAACACACACATTAACACACACACACACTAACACACACACACACATGTGTGACAGAGCAGAGACGAGAGATGAGGAGAGAGGAAAGACAGTTATTGCTCCTTTAAGTTAACGTACCGCCTTCTAATAAGTATAAAGGACTTGCGAGTTGTTATTTGTGGCTTTATTAACACATTAATAAATCATTTATCTGTAGATCAATTATAAGTTATAGATCAGTTACCTTTGGGTTGCCAGATCGTGGAAGATAATCCCCCTTCATGTCTCCATCATATCTCTAATGATGGAGCCCTGTGTGATGAACTGTTTGACCTCTTCTCCTCAGCTGCAGGACATCGGGACCAGAGTCCATCAATAAACTGCTCATCAATACTTCCACCGACAGACGGATCTCAGTGCAACATATGACTGAAGGAGCTGAAATACAAACAAAGTACAACTGCAGAGTGAATGTTGATAGAAATTAGCTCTTTTATTTTTTATTGCATCTTAAATTCACGTTATTTTGTGTGAATATGTGTGTTTCTGTTCAGCAATAATAAAGTTATTTATAGTGGTAAACTATTTATAAGTACTTTGAGTTCCTAATCAGTCATTACAGCAGTTATGAATGTTAGTATGGTGTTGGTTTTATCTTAAAGAGGTAAAGAGCTTTAACAGCAGGTAAAGGGCCTGGATGGATTATGACACAAAGGGCCCTGAACCCTGCGAGGAACTGACAGACACACAAATCAACCACTGACGCAGCCACATACATCTCTTAAACAACTCTTTGCATCTTTTTTTTGGGTCATTTTTTATCTATTTGTGTTACTTTTCTTCTTTTTGGTCGCTTTTGTCTCTTAATTGTTGATCCCACAGGCCTGTGCCCATTGGCCCATGAAGCCATTGATCCAGGGGCCGCAGAGAATATCCAACAATGTGGCAACGTCAAAGTTGTTGTTATTATTGGCTAATAGCCGATCAATGATAAATGATTTGGTAACCATCAATTAATCTACTTTTCAAACCCTCTATAAGTTTTGTTTGCGGTGCAGGAAATTTGTTTTTAAATGAAAAATATAAAGGATGCAGCTTCTATTCCTGAGAACTTGAAGGAGTCGCTCTATCAATCACTTCTGTCTCAGTGTTTTGACAGGATTCAATTAAAGAACTGCATCAGGTGTAATTAACCATCGATCCGGAGAGAGAGGGGGGAGAGAGAGAGAGAGAGAGAGAGAGAGAGAGAGAGAGAGAGGGGAGAGAGAAGAGAGAGAGAGAGAGAGAGAGAGAGAGAGAGAGAGAAGAGAGGAGAAGAGAGGAGAGAGAGAGAGAGGAGAGGAGAGAAGAGAGAGGAGAGAGAGAGAGAGAGAGAGAAAGAAAAAAGAAAGAAAAGAAAGAGAGAGAGTTTACCTATCTCTCTCTCCCTCCTCCCCTCCCTCTCTCCCTCCCTCCCTCTCCCTCCCCCTCCCTCTCTCCCTCTCTCCCTCTCTCTCTCTCTCTCTCTGTTTTTACCTCGTGCTCTTAGCCTACCCCATTAACCGCGCCTGTGACGTCACGGGGCCATTAACGCTTCCTATTGGTCGGGGCCGCAGACGGAGGAGTCCTAATGAGGAGGCTCGCGCGCAGAACCGTCACCGTGAGACAGCGCGTGCAGCCCCGGTCCCCGCCGCCGCCTCCTCACTGGCTCCACACACCGATCTGTGGCCGCGGGAGAGGCTCGTCCGCCCGGGTTCCCTTCACCGCCTCCTCCTCCTCCTGCTCCTCCTGCTTCACCTCCTCCTCCTCCTCCTCTCCTGACTGCATGTTCAGCCACACCGCCTCCCTCTGCGTCTTCAGCCCCGGCGACCATGGACAGTCGGGTACTCGAGCATCCTCACGCCCAGTTCGGAGGCTCCCTGGCCGGGCTGGTGGGCTTCCCGTACCCGCTCGGTGCCCACCACCACCACCCGCATCACCACCACCACCATCCACACCAGCACGTCTACGAGCTCGCCGGCGGGCACCAGCTGCAGTCCGCGGCCGCCGTGCCCTTCTCCATAGACGGATTACTTAACGGCTCCTGCTCGGCCTCGGTGGTCGGCTCCAACCCGCTGCTGTCGCCCGACGGCCCGCAGTACAAACTCTCAGGTAGGCCTGGCTCTTTCTCCTCCGCTGCCGGGAAACCGCGGTAATAACAGGAAGTCTCAGAAATATGAATAGTTTGGGATCGAATGAAAGACATTTATAAAAAGGATTTCTGAGGAGATTGTTTTATAATTTGAAGCTGTCGAGGTGATAAATCTGCTGAGACAATGATGCTTAAAAGTTTTGGAGCTTTTTCTTTAAAAAAAGGAAAAGTTTAAGTGAACGCTCATTTATAATAATTACCCTGCAAAAACGGAAATGGATTCCAAAATAAAGGTAAAAAGAGATATTATTTAAAGGGCTTCATTGTTGCACTTGAGGTTAAACGGTCAAAAATGATTTTAGTTCATATTTGATTCTAAATACAGAATAATAGTGAGTTTTTTAAAGGCAAAAAACTTTGTGGAGTTAATGAAAAACAAAAGGGTAAAAACAAGATGTGACAACATTGAGTTTTTGCACTAAATTGCTGATTTACAGGTCAAATCTGCCACGAGATTCTTTTGTATATGAACTCTCTCTCTCTCTCTCCTCTCTCTCTCTCTCTCTCTCTTCTCCCTCACACACACACAAACACACACACACATGCACTTGTACAAACACACTCATGCACTTGCACAAACAACACACACACACACACACACGCGCCGGTGCAGATTCTGGGGACCCGGATAAGGACAGTCCCGGTTGCAAGCGGAGACGCACACGCACCAACTTCACGGGCTGGCAGCTGGAGGAGCTGGAGAAGGCCTTCAACGAGAGCCACTACCCGGACGTGTTCATGCGGGAGGCGCTGGCGCTCCGGCTCGACCTCGTGGAGTCCAGGGTTCAGGTAAACACCTCAAAACACACTGGCTTTATTTCTATAGTTGGAGTTGTGGCTTCTTCTTCCCCCCCCCCAGATTTAGTTTTTTAATCATATTCCTCCCGATTTTTCAATATAGGCTCTTTTTAAAATGTCATAATTCAATTTATCAACAACCCACATATTGTATTGTAAGAATAAATCGTCTGTTTTGTGACGGTCCACACCGAGACAGCCATTTGTCAATTATCAGAGCATCAATAAAGCCTCTGTTTTGAATTATGCATGGAGGCAACCTATTGATTTATGGGTTAATAAAAACAAGGCTACTGAGCAAACCAAGAAAATGGTAACTACTATTCTTTTTTTTTTATTATTATTATTTGACAGTTCAAAGGCAATTCCACCCTTTAAAATTTATACTGTAGACGGTTTAATTTAAGATTTTAAATCATGTTTGATGATTATATTTGTTGTTGAAGATAAAATTGATGAATTGATAGTAAAACGATATTATATTGTGTTATTTTATTGTATATTTTTAAGATTATGGCTTTTGTTCATTTGAACAATCAATGACAACACTGTTTACCTAATTTAATTATACTACTAATACTATACAAATTATAATAATAATACCAATTAATGATAATAATAATAATAATATAAATTCGGATACTTATAAGTAGAATAAGGATTTTATTTAACAACACACAAGAATAAAATCATCATTTTTGAGAAATTCCTCTGAAGTAAAAAACATTGGTTTTGTAAAATCTGCCACCTTTCCTATTTTACTATTAATACCATTAGAGTTTAATTCATAATAATATTAGTAGTAATAATGATAATAGTGGGTAATAATGATGATAAAATATAGAAATGGGTTGTGCACATATCAGCCTTTGTAGTAAATGTGTAACAGCATGTGTCACTCTTGTGTTTCCATGTATTTCCATGCATGTTCTCCACTGTCATATATAGATGTATGGAGGGATATATATGGATGGAGGGGGGTGGGGGGGGGGGGGGGGGGGGTGTGGATGATGTGGATGGCTGATGGAGGGGTGGATGGAGGAGACGCGGGACAGGGGCGCATCTCTCCGCCGCTGCGCGCTGTGTTGTTCGGGGGGGATTTCGCTCCTAAACCTCAGATTATTGTTCCCTGAAGCCGCTTAACGCGCCTTTATCAGCAGGTTTGCGGGGGAACGATAGAACCAACATTAACAATTCATAAGAAGCCTTTTGTGGCTCGCGATGTCGGTGTCTCGTCCTTTTTATTATGCAACGGTGCGCGGATCCGACTCGGTGCGCGTCGAACTCGGGGCGTTATCAGCGGGCGAACACGCGGCCCTGCGCGCGCCCAGAGGCCGGGCAGCGAGGGCTCCCGGGCGGGGGACGCTCCCCGTGCTGGCCCGGTGCGGGGAGGGAGCAGAGCCCGGGTAGTGCGCGGAGGCCTGCGCCGCAAAAGAACACACAATAAAGCCGGGATGTGGCTGATTTGGCTACGGTACAATTAAATGTAATTGGTGGAGTTGGCCATTACGCAGACTCATTGGTAATTAACACCGGCACATCCGCGCGTCTGCTGCTGCTGCACCGCTGCGACCCGCGGATGTGTCTGCGAGGCAGCTGCGAACAAAGAGGCAGGAGGATGGGTTCCTTTTGTTTCCGGCTTGTTTGGGTTTGTTGGTTCTGTCCCGATCTGATCTGATAACCACTCTGACACTGATTTATATGGTTTGCCAGGGCAGGTGTGGGATCTGCTGTTGGCTGCAGACACACACACAACACACACACACACACACCATCAATCCCTGTGTGTCCACTTCAGGGATTCGGGTTTTGGTTTTGTGAAGCTGAATATTAGGAACACATTACACCTTAATCCAGGGTCCAGAACCAACACAGAAACTGGCACTTAAAAATTACAATAAGGTTTAATCCATTATTTTCTCATAAATTGTCAGAAAGGAATAATGCACAAATATCATTTTGGAATACTTTTACTTTTGTATAGTTTTGCAGTTCCAGGCCTGGATGAACAAATGCTCCATTTTACCAAATTTATATCATAGCTGTAGTTTCAAAAAGTCCTGAAACCCACTATTATTTTCAGTGTCTGTTATTTTTTACATTGCTTTGATCTGCTCTGTAAAATATTGAAAACTACAACATCTCATATTTGCTTTTTGTCCAAGTCACAGTCAAAGATATTAATTTTACACTAAAATAAAAAGGGAAAAGATGAAAAATGTCTCATTAATGAAAAAGATAAAACAAGATTGCATGACTCTAGCAACTTATAAACTATCAAAATCATTTCAGGCCAACTAGTTGATTAATTGACATCATCTCAGCAACAGTTTCAAAATGGCAGAGACCCATGTCTGACCACCTGTGTTTATGTGTATTTCATGTGTGTGTTTATGTGTGATCCTGTGAACAGGTCTGGTTCCAAAACCGCCGAGCTAAATGGAGAAAGAAGGAGAACACAAAGAAAGGCCCGGGACGGCCCGCTCACAACTCCCACCCGACCACGTGCAGCGGCGAGCCCATGGACCCCGAGGAGATCGCACGCCGGGACCTGGAGCGCGCCGAGAAGAAGAAGCGGAAACAGGAGAGGAAGCTGCTGAAGTCGCAGAACAAACTTCTCTCGGGTGACAGCTTCCACACGCCCGGAGGCTCCGAGAGCGACAGCGGGGTCTCCCAGTTCACGGACAGCGAGCAGCAGCCTACGAACATTAACGGGACTATTCACATCGACCTGCCAGCAACAAAAGGTGCAGGAGGACACCAAACTGAATCCAGCTGTGACCAAACGAGACACGACTTCAGCCCACTACAAAACCACCAAAACCAAAGAACCGCAGGGGAAGCGGAGCAGGTTTCTCCGTGCAGCACGCACAGCTCCAGCCCCGGAGGCCCGAGGTCCTCCGCCCTGCAGAAAAGAAACCCTTTCAGCGTGGAGAGCCTCCTCTCTGACGCCACGCCTCGACGGAAATCCCAGCTGGACTTCCCTTCTCTGCCCAGTCAGAGGACACTGGTGGGTAAAGGTCACTTCTTGCTTTACCCCATTACACATCAGCCCTTGGGCTTTCTAGTGCCCCAAACAGCCCTGAAGGCCACACCGTGTCAGGACGGCATTAACAGGTTCAGCCTGGGACAGAGGTGTGTGCCAAGCGAGGGGAGTCCTGCTCCCGCCGACCTCTCCAGCTTTGTCACTAAGCCTCTAAACTCGGATCATACGGAGCATAGCGCGCAGCATCACCACAATCACATTAGCAATAGAGTGGATGGAACAGACATGGAGGAGGAGTGTGGCGGTGACGGGAGATTCCCCGCTTCTCCTCCGCCGAACAGCGCGGCCTCTGGCCAGGCTGAGCTCGGCGCCGTCCAGCGACAGTGGCGAGGAGGGGACTCCGAAAGTTCAAACGGAGGCGGCGACCGGCGGCTGCCAAGCTGCCGAGCCGCGTGCGAGAGAGAAGGGCGCAAGCGAGGAGCGAGCGTCTCCAGGCCTCTCCGAGTGTCTCAAGGCAAACACAGACTGTCAAGAAACACCCGGAACAGATGGAGAAGATGTCGATATGGACTAACACTTGCAAGGAGCAAACATAAACAAAGGACCAGGAACACTGCTCACACAATTCAAACATTCCCAAAGCTCGGCTGAGACACTCGAAAACATATCAGGAATCAGGAGACTTAATTCTCATCTATTTTTTAATCGTCACGTGTGATCGATCCAGATGGTCGCTGAAAGCCGTGGCCGTCCCCATCTTCAGGCTTTAGGCCCAAACTCTTTTAGAAGCAGGTTCTTTCTTCTCTTTTCTTTTGTTTTGTGACCAACTTGTAAGAAAAACAAGGCTACAATAAGCATCACACAACGAAAATCCTCAGATATTGTAAAGAAAAAACGAGAAAATGATATTTATATGTGAACATTTTGATAAATAAAGTTATTGTTTAAATTGAATCACTGTCTTTGCACTGGCCAGGGGGGCGGAGGGAGGGAGCAGGGGGCGGCTGCTGTGCGGCAGAACCTTGGATCATGTGCCGGCTCGGAGTTTTGTCGCGTTACAGCAGATAAATCCCCCTTTTTCTCTGTGTAGTGAGCCGGAGCTGCTGCTCAAGTCCGTCTGGCTGTTTGTATTTATTGCTTTAACAAATTTATTCATTTGAAAGGCCGAGCTGGAATGAGGTTAGTGGCCGCGGGCTATAGGACCCTGCGCCTCCTGCTGAGTTTTGATATGAAAGTAATTATTTTCCCACTGGCTGCCATGGGTCTCCAGGCAGTACCCCCACCGCCGCCACCACCACCACCCTCCTCCTCCTCCTCCTTTCAGCCCAAAGGGTTATTAGACATTACCGATTTCTAGTGATATGGAATCACATAAACTTCCTACAATAATAGAATTAGCATGAAAGGCAGGGGTGTCAAATTGAAATGGGAAAATAATAGCCGCGCCAGCTGCACCGTGTGTGTGTGCGTGCAGGCGTGTGCGTGAGTGCGCATAGACTATTGAGCAGGAGGAGGAGGAGGAGGAGGAGGAGATGGTGGTAGATTCGTGGGGCGGAATTTTCATGAGCTGCCGCGGTTGTCAGACGGCCCTTGTAGTCGGCTATATTAAGATAGATGTTCGATGATATCCCTCATTGTTCTGTCGCTTATATTGATGTTGCTGCGTTATCGCCCTATTGATCATGTGTCGCACATAATAGGACAGGCGCGCGCCCGCCTGCCATGCGCCTTTTTCTTTTTTTTTTTTTTTACAAAAGCGCCGGGGCCCCTCGTCATTTGTTCTAATAGGAGCGTGGGTCCCTCAGGGGGGGAGACAGATAAAGATATAGGGGAGGGAGAGGGGGGAGAGAGCAGGTTAGTGATGGGCCAGGCGTATTCATTCATTCTCATTTTGTTTGACCAGTTGTTCAGTTTAAATAAAAGCAGTATTAAGGGAAGATTTAATTTGAGATGTTGAGACACCACAGTGCAGAAAGTGCAGGGGAACTTTGTGCTCATCCTACCTGGTTAATCTGAAGATTTTATAGTTTTATAGTTATACTTTTTTATTAATATTGAGCATATCAAGTGTCCAAATTGTGAAGGAGTGGAGTGATGTGCCAGCAGCCGTATACAGGGCAGGATGAAGTTAGAAAAACTGTGTTCATCCTACCTGGTTTGTCTGCAGTGAAGATTGTTAAAAGTCTCATTAGCTTTTTAAAATTAATATATATTAATATATAATAAAGAGATATGTGATCCACACATAGAAAGATCTTTTGTGACAGTTCAGTCACTTATTTTATTGTTAGTGTGATGGACATTGTGTGTAGAGCTTTTTATATAGTTTTAAAACTTTGTGCTCATCCCACCTGGTTTATCTGCACTGAAGATGTTCTAGTCTTTTCTAGGCACCTAAATGTATGCATATATACATATATCATTTATTAAGCTTATTAGATGAAGGGTTTGCGAGATATGAGTTTCACATACAGACAGACGGACATTTGTGGAAATAGTTCTACAACATTCTGTCACTTTTTTGTCGTTAGTGTGCTGAAGCTTTTTATTTACAGTCAATGATGAAGAGTGAAGTTAGAAAACTTTGCGCTCATCCTACCTGGTTTATTTGCAATGAAGATTTTATAGCCTTTTGGAGTCAATTATACATTTTTCATGTAGAACGTTTCCAAATTGCACCAAAATCACTTTCTCGGCCAATTTACAATACACATCCGTGTGAAGCTGAGGAGATGAACGGTTTTCGCAGACAGGCAGACAGACAGACAGACAGACAGACAGAGAGACAGACAGACAGACAGACAGACAGACAGACAGATAGACAGACAGACAGACAGACAGACAGACAGACAGACAGACGGAGAGACAGACAGACAGACAGACAGACAGACAGACAGACAGACAGAGAGACAGACAGACAGACAGACAGACAGACAGACGACAGACAGACGGACGGACGGACGGACAGACAGACAGACAGACGGAGAGACAGACAGACAGACAGACAGACAGACAGACAGACAGACAGATAGACAGACAGACAGATAGACAGACAGACAGACAGACAGACAGACAGACAGACAGACAGACAGACAGACAGACAGACAGACAGACAGACAGACAGACAGACAGACAGACAGAGAGAAAAGGCGTTTGTGGAAGTAAATTGATAAAGAAAGACAAGTTCTCCTAAATGTGCAGATGTGCACCCACTAAACGTGCACAGGCCCCTTTGGAAAAAGAGCGTGTTTGGCTTATGAAGTGTAAACGCCACCAATTCCCCTGGAAACTGAAATCCCAATTATTAAAACCATTAATTCTGGCGAGCCGTGTGCACGGAGAGGCCCGTGTTGACAGCCCGGCTAAATATCCCTGATCCCTCCCGGTCACCTCGCCTTTATTTGCAAATAAATTGAGGGGGATCCGAGGGACGGAGCTTTACTTTGCTGCGCCGACCCCAAAATGAATTTCCGTGCCTGAGTCCCTTTAATAATATTTACATAATTTTCACTGGGTGACTCTGCTATTTGCGCTGTAGGAAGCTGAGGGCTTATATAGGAAAATAATTAGACAAGAGGACGAGGAGGGAGCCGCAGTGAGAAACAGCAGGAGGAGGACGGGTTAAGACCGGAGCTGAACACTAAATTCCCAGACAGCTAAAATCAATGAAAGTAATAACCCTATTATTTAATTCATAAGGACATTATTTCCCCATAAGGCCTCAGGAAACGTCCCCTTCGACCGAAACAATCACATTAAATCGTTCATTCCAAGCTGCTCTGTGAAATTTCTGCTTTTATTCTCTTATTTTTTTGGAGGAGGAGGAGGAGGGTGTTATAATAATCAGTTCGTTTCAAGAGTGTGATTAATTACAAAGTAAAGGTTTGATCCTTTACAGCGTGTGTGTGTGTGTGTGTGTGTGTGTGTGTGTGTGTGTGTGTGTGCTTGTGTGTGTGTGTGTGTGTGTGTGTGTGTGTGTGTGTGTGTGTGTGTGTGTGCTGAGACATAATGAGCCAGAAGAGTCTTTGTTATAAAATGAAGAACATTTCCCCAAATAATCTATGAAAATACGAGGAAAATTTTAAAAAAAACGTAGGTAGAGTATTATTGACCTAGCACTGCCGCAAATGTCTTAACTACAATGTTACCACAATTTCCAAAAATACACTAAATGACATATTGCATCATGCACTTAACCCACAATACCATGCAAATTGCAGTAACTAGCTGTAAAGAGGTTTTATGGTATTTTTAGCTACTTTGAGGTATTTACCTGTAAAACTACAGCAAAGTTTAACAGTAGACATCAAATAGACGTATATTATTAGTGGTTTAACTTTTGGTTGAGAATGAAGAACCAAAATCTAAATGTATAATTCATTCACTTATATTTGCTTTAAAGATATTTCACAATATCTGACTTTTACGTTTATTTGGACCTGTGTCTTTATTAGATTTAAGAAAATAGAGTTAATATGTGTGTGTAGCTGTAATTAATACATAATAGTTTTAAAGAGTTGCCTGGTGAGATGGATGGAGGGATGGGTGGAGGTGAGGAGTGGGGTGTGTGGAGGTGAGGAGTGAGGTGGGTGGAGGTGAGGAGTGGGATGGGTGGAGGTGAGGAGTGAGGTGGGATGGATGGAGGTGAGGAGTGGGATCGGTGGAGGTGAGGAGTGGGATGGATGGAGGTGAGGAGTGGGATGGGTGGAGGTGAGGAGGGGATGGGGAGTGAGGAGTGGGAGTGGGTGAGGAGTGGGATGGTGGAGGTGAGGAGTGGATGGGTGGGTGGGAGTGGGTGGGGAGGTGAGGAGTGGGATGGGGAGGTGAGGAGTGGGATGGGTGGAGGTGAGGAGTGGGATGGGTGGAGGTGAGGAGTGAGGAGTGGGATGGATGGATGGAGGAGAGGAGGTGAGGAGTGGGATGGGTGGAGGTGAGGAGTGAGGAGTGGGATGGATGGATGGATGGATGGAGGAGAGGAGGTGAGGAGTGGGATGGGTGGAGGATGAGGAGTGAGGAGTGGGATGGATGGATGGAGGAGAGGAGGTGAGGAGTGGGATGGGTGGAGGTGAGGAGGGTGAGGAGTGGGATGGATGGTGGAGTGGATGGAGGAGAGGAGGTGAGGAGTGGGTGATGGGTGAGAGGAGATGGAGGATGAGGTGAGTGGGATGGGTGGAGGAGAGGAGGTGAGGAGTGGGATGGGCGGGTTTGTTTTGTGGCCCCAGCTGAAACGACCAATCGATCAAAGCGGGTGGAGACACTGGGCCTCCTCCCTCCCCTCCTCCTCCCTCATGCATCACACTTTATGAATTCAATTTCAACCGGGAGAAATTTTCAATTTGAACGCGAATCATTACGGCGAAGGGGGAGAGCGCAAATTGTTTTTGCTCTATTATGCATTCGGACGCCATCATTTTTCTTTCTAATTACCGAGGTGTCAGTGCGGCCTGTCACCGGGGCGCTGATTTTCAATTTAACTGATCATCATACATTCATTTTCCCATTTGATAAATCTGCTATCGAGACGCGCCCGCCATGCTCGGAATATTAAGCGGCGCCGGGGCGCGGTAATGGAGGATGTGTATGCGGCAATGAGCGCGGATCAGCCAGCTAATTTAGCACCTTCCACTTTCTCCATCCACAACCTCCCCCTCCATCCCCAGGAGGGAGGAGAGGGGAGGAGGGGAGGAGAGGAGGAAATGAGAGGAGAGGAGAGGTGAAGGAAGAGAGTGGGTAGAGAGGGAGGAGAGAGAGGAGAGAAGAGAGGAAGGGAAGAGGAGGGGAGAGGGAAAGAGGAGGGGAGGAGAGGAGGAAAGAGGGGAAGAGAGGAGGGGAGGAGAGGAGAAGGAATCGAGTGAGTAGGGAGGGAGGAGAGGAGAGAGAGACGAAGGGGAGGAAGGGAGGAGGAGTGGTGAAAGCATAGACTGGCTAGAGAGGGAGGAGAGGAGAAGGGGAGAGGTGAGAAGAGACGAAGGGAAGAGGAGGGGAAGAAGAAGAGAAGAGAGATGACTGCCTCACCTCCAAGAGTAAAGGCAAAAGGAGATAAGGAGAAGAAGAGAAGAGAAGAGAGGAGGAAAAGAGGGAGAGGGCGGCCTCACCTCCAAGAGAGAAGAAGAAAAAGCCCTGAGGATAGAGAGAATTAGGAATAATGTCAGAGAAGAAGAAGAAGGAGTCCTCCAGTCCAGGGTCGTTTTGTTCTTATGTAATTTAGAAGCAGGATTAATTAACGCTAATCGAGTTCTTCAAGACGTGTTATTTTTATTTAATAGAAACAAATTTGCACAATTAATTATCCACGTACTTTAAAAAACCTTCTCCTGCAGCCTCCACCTCCTCCACCTCTCCTCCTCCTCCTCCTCCTCCCTCCACACCTCCTCTCTCTCTCTCACTCTCCATCACAGGATAGAAGTAAATTAGCAGCGTCTCTCATTAGCTGGAGTCTCTGATGGAGACTGGATGGGCCTGCAGCCAACAACAGGCTCCTCCGTCACCCCGACTCACGAAGCTCCTCCTCGTGGTTTAAGGAGGTTTTTCTCCTTTAAATACTCACAACACAAAGTTATTATCTGTTTACGCTCCTCGATTCAGGGGCTGCATCCTTCGGAGGCTGCGTTCGAAGACCGATTACGTCACAGTGGCGTCAGGTATCACGCTTCAACTCAACTGAACAGCTAACGGTACACGTTATAAAAAACGTTGGGTTGCTTTTTAACTTTCTCAACGTGTCCTGCGTGACGGCGATCACAGGAATAACGCATCCTCCGAAGGATGCAGCGCCTGAGACACAGCTTACGGAAGGTCTCTGGGACAAAAGGTTTATACCTGCGGTTTAATTCCATCCTGTCAGTGGCGGACCTGGTATTTTTCTACATCAGGGGCCATTAGGGGGCCACAATTTGCACAGTGGGGCCGATTATAGGTCAACACCCGTGAACCACTCCTGATTCAGTGAGGTGCACATGTAAGTCATTCCTTGTTCACTGTTGACTCTGTAGATTTGAGCGAAGTCCCACATCATTGGATATATTTTGAAAAGTGTTCCCTGTTGAAGCTGAGAGAATAAAGTCTCTCAACAAAGTGTCGTGTTTCTTGTTAGTGTTCGAGTTCAGAGACGACTTTATAAAATAATAAAAAAAAACAAACCTAGAGCATCTTGAACACTTTGGGAAAACACTTTGTAACTTTGGTTTCAAAAGCTTGGACCAACTTAAAGTTATTATTATCTCCAACAAGTATGTTTTCATGCTCTAACTATCTTTTATTTTGGAGGATTATGCAACAACCCCTGAACGGATTTCCACAAAATCTAGTAGAAAGATTTTTTTATTTTCACTTTCTTACATATTAACATTTAGAGCTTTTTACTTTTTTGTTGATTTTTGAAAGAATCATTTATCTCATGTTCGGAGGATTGAATTTAAATGTGGTTTAATAAGTCTGTTGGTCCTTGACTGTCAGTCGATCACCGACCACAACTGATTAAAGCTCCAGAAACAAAAACACCTATTTTACAAAGTCAAGATTAAACTTTTACTGTTCAACCAAAAAACTTTTCACTAAATCACACATTTAGATTTTACATGACTTGAGCCTATAAACCTGATGTTTAATGAGCGCCTGCTCACTAAACCCTTTTTAAAAAAATCAATTATCCTTCTTACACATTTAAGAGAAGGTTAATTCTGCCCAAACTAATTAGAGGTGAAGCTAATTTTAAGTATTATACAAACCTAAGCGTTAAACACTTAATCAGCCACAGCGAGTTCAGGGATTTACACATGAAAATAAGAGGAGCTGCTTTCATGTTAATCCTGAGGAGGCCTCTTTTTAAAAATCATATACAAATTCATATAATCACCTTGATACTTGATGAGATTTGATTTAAAACATCATTTTTAAACTCTTTACAAGTCACGTGACCTCTGTCGTAAAACCTTTCATCTCTATGGGTGATGAGTGAATTTTCATTTTTGGGTGAACCATCCCTTTAAATGCCAGTAAGTGTGTGTGTGTGTGTGTGTGTGTGTGTGTGTGTGTGTGTGTGTGTGTGTGTGTGTGTGTGTGTGTGTGTGTGTGTGTGTGTGTGTGTGTGTGTGTTTGTGTGTGTAAGGTTTAACGTTTATGGGCATGGAGCATCTTTGGTTTGCTGGTGTTCTTTGTTTCATCAGCCCAGTGGTTGTAATAAATGCCAACGGGCCACAGGGATGGATTTTAATTAAGTCGGTGAGAGATGAGTGGAGTGACAGAGGGAGCAGGGCCGGACGGGGACATGGAGGAGGAGGGGGACACGGCGGTGGAGGGGGACACGGAGGAGGAGGGGGACACGGCGGTGGAGGGGGACACGGAGGAGGAGGGGGACACGGCGGTGGAGGGGGACAGCTTTTCAATAAATCGCTCCGCTCAGGGGTTAGTCGCTGATTTCCTCGGTAAAGTGTTGGGGCCGCGCGGCACGCGCAGTAATTTGGTTGATAAATCAGCTGCGTTAGGGGCATGAAGCGCGCGCCGCTCGACCGGTTGGTTCTGCGTGTGATTTATGTTTTACCCGCGGGTCGTACACAGGCTGGTGACAGTCCAGGATGAATTAACCAGGAGCCAGCGCACGCCTAATGAGGGGGGTATTATACACACACACACACACACATATACACACATATACACACACCACTGTGCCATCCCTGATGTGTCGCATTGATTCAGCATCAGAGGGTTAAACATACACACACACGCACAGTGCGCACATAAATAACGAGAATCTCTAGGAAAAGGACAGGATTTTGGGGCTGTCGGCCTTATAGTTTCCATTTCTACTTTCTCCCTCCCCCCTCCCATTGGCCCTCTCGTCAAAGCCACGCCCCCCCCGAAACACATGAACGTGCACTGCCTGACAACTGCTCGAGGAGACGACTTTTCCGTGACCCGCTCGCTAAATCCTGGCGTCCGTCTCTGCTCCAGCGGCGTGTGCCTCCCCGGCCGAGGACTCCAGTCACGCTCAGTGAGAGCACGGGTTAGACACAGGTCGGCTGGAGACAGACTTTTTAATTCATCTGCATCAATAGGTGATTGAGAGAGAGAGAGAGAGAGAGAGAGAGAGAGAGAGATTCGCCAAAATGTCGTCTGGACCTCAAACACCTACTTAAAGTATAACTGTGTTGTTTGTGGAGGAGTCTTGGCCCGAATATTCACCATCACAAGAAGCCCCCAAAATACTGTCTGTTGCCCCCAGAGGATAATTCATCATCAGACAATGGCTGATGGGCTCTAAGTTGCTAGTTGCCTAAGCCTTACCTTAAACTTAACTTAAACCTAAACCTTGCTTGTTGTCCCCATAAGGACGACAAGGCCCCAGAATGTGGCTGTTGGATACAGGTCCCCACAACATCACTAATACCTAAATCACACACACACACACTCACAGGTTTGTGCACCCATCCTTGTTAAGACACTGCGTTTCTTTCATTGACTTCCATTCATTGTGGACAGTCTAACGAAACCCTAACCCCAACCAGGACCTCGGAGATGGCGTTTAGCCTCATTGAGACCAGGCTTTGGTGCTCATGAGGTCTAATGGTCCTGACAGGGTTAGTGTTTAAGATGGAAAATGTCCTAAAGAGGTAACAACAGTGAGAACACACACACACACACACACGCACACACACACACACACACACACACACACACACACACACACACACACACACAGCGACAGTGTGTTGTTTATTCAGCCGACATGAGAAAAATTGGTCAATAGAAGTCTGGCAGCAGCTGATTGGGGTTAAGTGAAGCATAGAGGCGACAGATTCGGGTCCTGACAAAAGATTCAAACACACAGAACAATTTCATCACGTATCGATCATCAATACTAACCATACATTTCTCTCCGGTGCGTGTTTGACTGTTTGTTTTTAACCTTTAAGGGGGATTTACAGCCAGCGGGGGGGGGAAGGAGGTTCAGATCCTTCACTCAGATAAAGCACATTCAGCAATATCACACTGTGTCACGAATAAAACTCCTGTACTGATAAGTAAGTAAGATACTTTTACTTTACTAGTAAAATGTAAATACAATACTATATACTATTATTAGAAGTTAAAGTCCTGCTTTCAAAATGTTCAGAAGAATTTCTTGAAATCAAATGAAAGCAGACCTTTAGCAAGAGAACTGGCGACTGAGGTCTTTAAATGCAGCATCATTATACATTATATTATTGGCATATTATTGCTAATGCGTTAATAGTTTTAAAACATTTTTTTTTAAAGATTTGTTAAATTAAAATGCGTCTAAATCAAAACCCCAGCAGGGAACCAGTGCTGACTAAGCAGTTTTTGGTTCATATGCTTATTAGTCTGCAGCTGAATCACAACTTGGAAACTCGATTAATCTAATTCCAAATGAAACAACCTATTCAAAACAGGCAGGTTAGTATTATTTTAATTTCAGAATTCATGGCTGACTTTCAAATACAATTTTCTCCATCCATGTTTTTCGCTATTGGCTCCAAAAGCCACATTTATGGACAAGAGGAAGTTATCTTTGACAGTTGACTGATAACTTCCATATTTCCAACTGCACTACGGCTTCAATGTGTGATCAGGAGGCACAAGTGCAGGACTAAACATCTGTAGCTGTGTACGTGACAGAGCAGCCACAACCAGAGAACGTACAGCCATGTTAAAACCAAACAAGCAGTGATTTCACAGACCCTCCTCTCTCCTCAGAGCATAGATCCATGTTCACACCTTCCTCAAAACATAGGCCACATTTTTACAACGTGCTCACAAAGAAAGAGTCTCTCCCGGTCGAGCATGACATTTTTCTTTGGGAGCTGTGAAACGGCCGAGGAGACGTGAATGTGTTGTTTATAGAGTCACAGGCTTATTTTCCGGCTGCAGCAGCCGCTCTGGTTTGTGTGTCACCTGTTGCACTAACAGGCTGCGCACAATGCTGGTGGTGGCAGATCCACGAAATGAAGAGTTACTGGTCAAGGTTGATGACTCTTCAAACTGTCGCTCACACACAGCACACGCAGAACAACAGCTTCTCACACAGAGGACAGGAAGTGCATAGCAAAGGTTCATCCGACCTTCACGTTCATAACCTTTACACCTTCGACAGGGACGTTGTGCTTTTTTTCACCCCTTTGTTTGTTTGTCTGCAGGATTATGCAAAAACTCATTTCCACAAAAATTGGTGGAACATGAGCCAAGAAAGAAACCATTAAATTATGGCATGGATCCGAACAACAGGGCGGATCCAGTCATTCTTTTTCACTTTCTTTAACACTGGGAGATAAAATCTGTCACGTTAACGGGAATAAGAATCTGGAACTAGTGAATTTAAACGTGGTTTCATAGGTTGGTTGGTTTGTTTGTCAGCAGGATTATTCAAATTCCCACTAAACTTGCTGGGACGATGGTACAAGACACAAAACATTACATTTTGGTGCAGATCTGGACAAAAGGGGCAAATCCAGGAATTTTCGGAATCCCTTTCTTTAACTTTGGGGCTAATATCGTGTACAATTCGGTGCAGATCCAAATACAAATCCAGATTTAGCAGATTTAAATGTGGTTTTCATCATGCCTGGTTCACACTACAGGGTCTTTGAGCTACGCACATTCTAGTTAAATGTTTATTCAACATCTTTGTGCCAAAAGACAAAAGACTGATACATCTGTGCAGAGATGTCTGAAATGAAAATAGAAACCTGCTCCTCGCTGCTAAAACGTGTCAGAGTATATGAACGCAGTGAAGTGCAGAGTTATATAAGGTTTTCAGGAAGTAAAAGGCCTTTTTGTATTTCTGCATTGATGATATTTGGCGACTTCCATCCCATGAATCAACCTGAAACTCCCTCGGATGAATTATCGGCTGCATGTGCGATGAAAAGTCAAAAGGTACAAGAGTGGGCGCATTAGAAAAAAAAAAACTTTGGGATGTTAAATGCAAGTGCCAACGAGCATTAAATTACAAAACCTAAAATTCTGTAGCCCACGCCACAAACTGTGGGCTGAGGACTCAGTCGTTCAGCGGCGAAATCCGTTCACTTGAACTTTATCCTGTCGGTTAACGCTGGAAACGTACATCAGAAATGTGAGATTTAATTTAATCTTAATGTGTCAAAAAATAAGGATGAATGTGGGATGAATAGTTTTGGAATTACCAGAAAAATGTTATGATGGGCAGCACATTTACTATTTAATACGAATGATTTGATTAAATAATGTTAAACTTTTATATATATATTAATAAACATCAAACATATCGAATTTAATCACTCCCAAGTTATTTGATTTATTCTCACTAACTCAACATGATAGAAAACACTAATGTGATGCTTTACATTGAACTGATGTAATAAACGTACATGGACATTTTATCGTAATTGAAATACATAAAGTCAGTGAGTGTACAATTTTCTGGTCGCATAGTGAATGATCAAATTAATTAATATATTTACCAGATAAAGAAAATGCACTGACAGAATATTTGTGTTTTAATAAGGAGCCTTTATACATCGAAAAATGATCTGCATGTATGTGCAAGAACAAGGCTAAAGACTGTTTAACACAAAATGACCTTATTGATGGTTTAATAATATTAAAGACAGCGCTTTAAACTAATAGACTTCAAATGAATAAGGATCATAATCGTATTAAAAAGCTGGAAGGCAGGGGCCCCCAAACTTATCCTGCTCAGGGCCCCCAAATGCACAGGGCCGGCCCTGCCAAGCAGCCATTGAGCAACTGTCAGTAGATCTGCATTCAACCTGCTCACGAATTCAAATGTTCATGTTTATAAGGATGTGGTCGTTTCCCGCAAAACGTAGCGACACATAATCCTCAACTCGCCAAATTATATAGGTCATGAAATATAGGCGAGGACACGATGGAAAGCAGGAGCCACCTTCTCTCCATGATGGTGACAGAACATCACGACTTCTTATGATTCAGATGGAATTACATACGGTCGAGCTTCTTATCTAGTCATGTGTGACCAGGTTGAAGAAAAGCACATTATGTCACTTCACTTTTATGAGACTGCAAAAGACAGGCTGCTTATATCACATCTATCCCCCCCCCCCCCCCCCCCCCCCCCCCCCCCACACACACACACACCATCTTTATCTTAAGGGAAAACACTTCAGGTTGAGCTCCTCATTCTATTCCAGCCATGATAAAGGCTCAGAGACGGTAAATCCTCGGCTTCATGATAACATGTAAAAGAGAGAAAGCTGTAGTCGACGATGTTGAGTCGACGTGGAAATGGAAAACATGGGACAAATCACAGATGGAGAATGAAATTCACAAAACTACCAGTTCCTTGTGTTGGAGAGAGTTCATCTGGGAAATAAATATGAGATACTAAGTTGTCAGTGCTGGAGGAGTTGAGGTGAAAGTAATGCAAATTATGAACATGTTTTTTTACCCGTGCAAAAATATTAAATGCATTTTGGTCGGAAGTTCAAAGAGGAATACAAAAATAAATGAATTTAATAGCAGAGAATATTATTTTAGCCAAACCTCCAACTGGATTTAGTCTAGATGAAAAGTATTTATTTAGAGTTTTGCGAACCACGTCACTGAAACAAATAACAAAAGGATGGAAAACAAAGAAATGTCCAGATTTCTTTTACAGGGGAACCGGGAGGAGAAACTCCGGCGAACCTCCAGTCAGGAGATCATCTGGAGTTCAGTGCCGGCCTGAAAGCAGCTTGAATCATGTAGTGAGATCTTAAAGGTCACAAAGTCGTAACTTCTCATGAAGGCACTGTTGAATCTATTTGATTTAAATGTGGTTTCAAAAGGTAGTAAATCAATTAGAGTACGTTTGTTGGTTTTTATTTGACCATATTTCCACAATCATCCTAATTCAGCTGCTGAACGTGTGTTTTGAGTTCACTCCGGTGCTGAGAAGAACAAAAGGGGTTAAACTGCTGCTGGTACATTAAATTCTTGGTGACACACAGAGTGTTATTTCTGAGAGGAACAAGGTAAGGATAGAAACAAAATCCCTGCGGGTGCTAATCCCTTGCATTTTCTGCAGAGTTTTGAACAGGCAGCTAAAGCCACCCATGAGTAGAGTCTCCAGATGCTACTGTTTGTAAATCTGCCAGTTGGAAAACATTATCGGCGTCTATAGAAATTACGGATGACTCAAAATCTCATCAACGCAGAGAGCAGGACAAACACAGAGCGTCGCTAACACTGCGTGGAGAAGGCTGCGTGCTCTAAAAGGAGCAGGGGTATTTCCATATTTCCAAAAAGGCGGAAAAATCTATTAAAGCAAAGAATTAAATACTTTCATCTGCCAGATCCCAGCGCTGCGCATGCCAGGAGTTTGTATTATAAACGCACCGGTAGCTGAAACTTTTGTTTTACTCGCGTGCGCTAATCTCCACTCTTTTCCTTTTTCCGACTGTAATTTTGGTCGGACTTTTCCATATTTATTTAATAAACACGCCGGATGAAAATTGTAACTTTGTGTGTCGAGAATTAATGGGAAAAAGCCCCAACTGGTAAATCGTAAAATTTGAATTAGAAACCTCCCCATGTAATGCATATCAAACATTTATTAAAGCCACGCAGAATAATTGAATTGTTCTGCTGGTCTAGGTCTGATTTGTTTAACTAAATTCTTTGGCTGTCAAGTGTGATACAAGATTTTCCTGCAAATTCCATTAAAGACGCAGGTATCTTTTGTGTAGTTGTGCATCTGCAGTACATAATATTTTCTTTTTTCCGTTTCCTCTCTTCTCCCCGATCGGAGCTCTGTCACTGCTTATCCACATCTCCAGTGCTTATCTGCATGGAGCCCCTCAGTGAGACTTCAACCACTGTGACATGCAGTGAAAGCGCAGGCTGCCAGTCAGCTGTGCCAAAGGAGATTGAGATCAGACGGGGAAAGGAAAGAACAAACCAAAGGGAAAAAAGATAATATAGAATTTCATTTTGGGGGGGGGGGGGGGGCGGCGCCTGGATATACAATAAGCTTATAAAGAAAAGTGAAAGCATAAAAGCAGCTCGTGTTTTCCTGCAAAAGAAAAATACAAACACATCAGGGAAGAAGGTCTGCGCTCACACTTATTGGGCTGATTATTACAGCTTATAATGTCTGCCTCCTATACACACACAGTATAAACACACACTCACACACACACAAACACACAAACACACACACACACACACTCAGTGGCCTGGGAGGAAGTTTGTGTTTTAGTGCGCTAAGTTTCACACATCGACTGGAGGTGTCCTAACTTTCTACTGGTGTAATTATCACTCCGCCAAAAGTGTTTCATTAGGAAAGCTCCTCTTTCAGACACATTACTCACAGAGGGCTGGACACAGACACCCTGGACACACAGACACACACACACACACACACACACAAACACACACACACACACACACACACACACACACACACACCAATACCAATCTGTTTTCCTGGACTTCTTCGCACCTCTTTCTGCTCGTCTTCCATATTCTCACGTTAACTTCTTCCACTCGAAGAATCCTTTTTTAAAACCCGTCAGTCGTGTTTTAAACGGCCACCAACCAATTAAATCGATATTTAAAGACATTCCTCACCAGCCCAGTGAGTCGAGCACATTTCGGCGTCTAAATGTGGCGATTCCACTTTCCCATTACCTGAGCCCGAGCGCTCCCACTACCTCCCCCCCCCCCCGTCATAACCCTTTCACTCCCGCATCCAACCCATCATCCCCCTATCTGTCCTTCCTCCTCCGCCATTCACTTCCCCCGCTGCCCTCCTCGCTCTCTTGCTCGGGAGGCCTGCAGGTCTGCGGGTTAATGAGTCGTGAAGTGTGAAAACTTCCTGAGACCCAACCGGAGCTAAATGCCGTTTCCAGATGTGAGTCGACAAACGGCTGGACGCTTGAAATGAGTCGAGAGCGGTGCGGGTGGGGCGGGGCCGAGGGGAGGACGGGGTGAAAAGGGGAACTGACGGGCACGGGGAGGTGGTGCGTTGGAAAGATGGGATTTAAAGAAATGTCTGAAGATGTGAGAGAAGAGAGGAGGGGGGAAAGGATGAAATGGAGAAAAGAGAGACAGTTTCTTTTATTTCCTCTTATGCAGACGACAGGATTATTAAAAAAATTTCCAACATGGTACTCGTCACCATCTCTTCTTGGGAGCATGTTGATTAAAATGCTGCTCCTCTTCTGTCAGATTCACGGCACGTGACACCTCAGAACCTTCCAACATCTGCACACGTTGTTTTAAGGAAAGTGAAACTGGAGACGGACGAAGGAGCCGCGACATTAAAAAGAAACAAAAGAAGAGATTTGAACGTGTGGTTATTGCGACATGAAGTCGGGGCTGCAGAGGAAATACAGCATCTGCGATTAAACTCCAAATAGACTACGACATGTGAACTGATTTGAAGAAGTATATATTTTACACTGCGTTTAAACCAACCTTAATTTGATTCTAATCTGTATATTCTTCTATAACAAGACTAATACTAAGAAAGATGTAATTCTATATAAATGAGTAAGTGATAATCAGACAGAAGCAGTCCTCTCCTCGGTCCTCAGCTCTAAACCTAAAGACCTGTCCAAAGGAAACACGATCACGCAGCATCTTGTGCTCCTCTTTTTGTGTTGTGTTGTGTGTTTTTTGTGTTTGGGATCTGCACCAACGAGAGGAGGGCGTCAGATCACACAACTGGACACGTAACAAATTTCAATTCCAGCTGCAAATGGAGTCTAACACTTTGTTAGCATGGTAATTTCTGCCAATTAGCACGGACACAAAATACATCTGAGGTTTTTAGTTTTGCAGATATTTGATCACAGACCAGATTAAAACCTTTGACCTGACATGTGGCACAATGTTGTGTGTCCAGACAGTTTCACGGCGATATACATCCACCAGTTGCTGACATTTCCAATGTCAACAGCACGGTGGCGCTAGAGAAGTCAGGGGACAATCAATCAGTGGGATTCATCCTCTGAGGACAACAAATGTCAGCAGAAAGTTTTACAGCAGCTCGGAGACATTGTCAGTCAGGAGCAACGTAGAGAAACAACTAATCACAGATATTTCCATAACTAGAGCCACTTCATGGTTTTGGCAAAAAAATGGAGGAAAAACTTCAAAACTGAATCTGAATCGGTTCAAATCTGGGACGACTTCAGTGTAAATCAATATTTCTTGGTTCTAAAGGAAGCAGCCAGAGGAAGAAGCTAATCACCGCACCGCTCATCAGCAAGAATGTGTGTGTGTGTGTGTGTGTGTGTGTGTGTGTGTGTGTGTGTGTGTGTGTGTGTGTGTGTGTGTGTGTGTGTGTGAATGTGTTAAATCCACGCACGTGTGAGTCAGTGCGTGTATGTGTCCATAATCTGGCGTAAATAATGACATCTCTGTCCCCCGTCTGCTCCGCTGCCAGCTCCACTAATTATTTATTCTTGGACGCTGTGAAGGTGTCAAAGCTCACGCTCCTGCCTCCACAGATCTGCGTTCCTCCTCCCGGCGCTGGTCCGTGCTGCGCAATAATGTTTGTGTGTCTGAGTGCAGTGTTACTATGAAGTCACGGCATAACTCACCGTCTGAGCTTTTTCTGCAAACAGTACATCTTAAAAGGTTGGTTCAACAGAACAACAGAGGTATATTCTCACTGGACCCAAGCGGTACCTGGATGGACATAATAGGCCAAACATCTGGAGCTGCTCCTTTATTCAGATCTAAATCAAACATTGTATTAATTTTGCCTCCAGTTATTTCCGACCCCTCCACAAAATAAAGAGATATAATAAACAGAAGTCCTGTAAACAGACAAACAAACAAACAAGAGTAGAGGGAACACCTATGATAACCGTCCCCTTAAATGAATGCCAAGCTGCTCCACATCTCACACTCTCTCAGATATCGGTCCTCTAAAAAAACGTCTGATCTTTTCCCTCAAGATCCGTGAATTATTCTCTTTAAAAAAATCGGTGAAAATGTCAATAATACAACGTTATTAAACAAAGTTATTCCACATATTCCACATAAAGTGCTGTGAACAGTTTCTGTGTGGACGAGGTAAGAAGTTGCATTAGAGCTGAGGCACAAATGTCAGACGGATAAACCTCAGCAGAGAAACCAGACCTGAGAATATATTATATTTTACATTTTCTTTGTTATATGACACATATGAGAATAGCGGGTAATTATTAGTTAGTAAATATAGCAGATTTAATGACATTAATTGACCCGTATTGGTCCAGTTTTGCATTATTCTGCTGACAAACAAACACACAATGACTTTTTGATGGAGGTAATAGACGTAATCAGTGGTTTGAAGAATCCTCCAGTCTGAGTTTCTCTCTGGTTTTACTGAACACACACCGGCACCCACTGCCCCGACCACTTCCTCCTTTGTGGTGGTACAAACATCAGTGGAGTGGGTGGACTGGGGCTCGAACCTAAACCAATTAAATCAGGTCGACACCAACACAATCGACTGGGAGCAAAGAGACAATACATCGACTGAGAGAGAGAGAGAGAGAGAGAGAGAGAGAGATGCTATAAAAAGAAAGAAATCAAGTCGTCAGTGGAATATTTCTATGATCTGCTTTTCATCGGGGTCAACGCGTGTCATCGACGACAGCACTCCGCCGCCGTGTTTGCACTCGTGAATAAATGTTTGTGTTTGCATGTGGGCGTGATTTAAGAGACTCTCCGTGCTCGTCAGCGAGCGTGATTGAGCTCTGAGGGGTTATAAGAGAAAATAAGCTGAAAACAGGACAGAATCAATACCATTTACCCAATAGCCTCGCAGGGTGTGTGCGTGTGTGTGTGTGTGTGTGTGTGTGTGTGTGTGTGTGTGTGTGTGTGTGTGTGTGTGTGTGTGTGTGTCTCTGTGTGTGCGCGAACACGCCTGTGTGTGTTTACCTGAAGTGTGACTGCATTTAACGTGTCAAGTTGAGGAAAAACAACCAATTGCCTCTGAGCACACGCTTTATTGACCAGTGGAACACACACACACACACACACACACACACACACACACACACACACACACACACACACACACACACACACACACACACACACACACACACACACACACACACACACACACAGACGCACACTGCAGGCATATTGACTGTGTGAAGGGAGAAACATGTTTAAGGCAATTAGAGTAGTGTACTTTCTGCCAGAAACCCACCACGATCCGTCTCAGTGCAGTTAGCCAACTAGCTCTAAAGTGTGACTAATATTACATCAATGGAAGGAACTACAACGAGCCGATACAGAAACCAGACACAGGAAGGTTTACAACCTCGACCAGCTGATAATGTGCGGTACGAGAGGAGCACACTGGGTGTGGTGCAGCGTGTGTGGAGTGTGTTGTGCGATTGTGTTTGGTGGTTGTGAAGCACAAAGTTGTTCTTTTGGGAACTTGGCCGTGGTTTTCCAAAGTCAACCCACCGTGACATCACCTGTTGCTTTGTAATTTTGAGTTTGGCTTGGCCTGCACCATCTTGGTTTTTTAAAACCAGAAGTAACCATATTTGGAGGAGTTGGGGGTGGAGCCTGGCAGAGAGATCGAGGACACTGCACACCCACTTACACCTTTGGGCTACACCTATTGGACGGTACTAGCTGTCAATCACACGGTATCCACGCCCCAGTGCCACGGTGCTTTATCGCCAACAACAAAAGCTTTCCACCGATTCGGTTGCTAACATTATGTTAAAACAAGTTTCTACAAGTACATTAATTTCCAACTGCACTGAGCAAGTGATGCGTGGAAGGTCGATCAGCAGGTTAACAAGCTTCCAGACTGAGAAAAGTTTTGCAGTCGCCTTGTCAACAACCAATCAGTCAGTCATGCTTCCTGTGATTTTATTTCATAAATGATAATTCTGCCTATTTGAAGTTACAGTTATTTATGTTTTAAATTTGAAAGAAATGCAGAAATAAGGAGCAGAGACATGCACGTATTTTTATCTGAGCTACATTCGACCTAATTACAGTTTGCCGAAGCTGCTGTATCATTGTGTTCGGCTGCACCGGCGCCGTGAAAACACTGACCTGCTCTCGACCTCCGCGCAGACGAGCTTCTCACACCAGCTCATCAGCGCCGAGTGAGGACACAAACCTATCCAGGGGAAGAAGGGGCCCCCGTCATCAAACACAGAAACTGTTTGGGGTGCTTGACATAGAAACGGTCCGGGGGCCCTTCATGTGGAGAGCGGAGAGTGGTACACAATCGTTTCTCTGCCTCTTTCGTTTTTTCATCTCTCAGTCTTTTTAAAGCGTTCAAGTAGCTTGAAATTACTCAACGATGTTCACTGCAGTTAGAGACACTTTGCTGTACGTGCACACACACACACACACACACAGACACACACACACACACACGAGGACAGAGAGCCAGTCACAGACAGCGACATACAAATCAAGCGCTTACTGCTGTAATCCTATCAGACGGCGCTTGCTGGCTCCATGTGGCCCGTGCGAGGTCAGAACACACAGCGGAGGAGAAAACGCTGACAGCAGCTGTTCTGATGCTCCACAAACAAATGTCTGTCTCCTAGAAATGACATTTAAATTGTTTTAACAATTATATTGTTGTGATAAACATAAACAGCGGCTGGATTATGTTCAGAGGCAGCGTTTTGTTTTTTTTGTGGGTTTTATTGAGTGAATGAAAGAAACTGACACAGAGTCCTGTTAACATGGAGGAGGTGGCACCTATGACCTGTGCCAGCCACCAGGGGACGGTGGACATGTTTTGGCTTCACTTAGGGGGCGCTGTCATGTCGTCCATCTTCATATACAGTTTTTATAACTGTTAAGCATTTCGATTGCCCCCCCGGTGTCCTGCCTCCTCCATGTTCGTAGGTGGGACATGGACCAAACTAAAAATACAAGTTTCTCAAACGTGGTTTCTGTCATTCTAGCTACTTCATGTTCATGTTTGTGGTAGGTTTGGTTTTAATTGGTTATTTGATGCTATAAAAACAGATCTAGATCTAACAGAACATTGTCCTTATTATAGCTGCTTGTTTAGGACACATGCTGCACGTCTTCTACTGTACTAGAGAGGACATACAGTATATATTTTATAAGCATACTGTTTAAAGTAAACATTGAAATTATACGTTACAGCTCATTCGATAAAACAACGACATATGTGGCTGTATGTTGTACATAAAGTACGTAATATTACATTTAAATCAAAAAGTAAAACAGCTCCTGAATAATTCCTCTTCACGCCGTCTTTGATCGCCCCCCCCCCCCCCCCTCCCCTCTCTGTGCTCGCCGTGTGTTCCGGTGGGAGTAGTTCACTTTGTGTTTTATAAACATTCGAGGACGCCCACAGCTCCCAACGGTGGGCGGATCCCCGTGCCCTCACCGTGACTCTGCAGACATCGCTATATCAACACAGTGCAAACAACTCACTCTCGCACACACACACACACACACACACGGAGACACACCAGGGCGCATAGCTGTCGGAAACTGTGCATGCATGCTGCTGTGAACACGCTAATGTCACACGTGTGCACGCAGACACACACACACACGTCAACCTGTGAGTCGTCAGGAGGGAAGAAAAGCCAACTGAGACATGGAAGTGCAGGAAAACATTTCATCCTTATTAGCCTGTTATTCTCTCTCTCTATCTCTCTCTCTCTCTCTCTCTCACACACACACACACACACACACGCACACACACACACACACACACAGACACATATATACACACACACACACACAATTTCTGTTTTTAGGCATTATCATTCTCACTTTTTCTCATATTTCTTTCTCACAAGGGCCCTGTCTCTCTCTCTCTCTCTCTCTCTCTCTCTCTCTCTCTCTCTCTCTCTCTCTCTCTCTCTCCCTCCTCAACTTAATCTCTCTCTTGGTCTCTCTCCGTTTTCTCTCCCTTCGTCTTTTCCCCCCCTCAAGGTGTCTAAGCTGTGAGACATTTAATCGCCGCGGTAACGGTTTCATATCTGGAACAGAAATCAAATAATGCCAGATGATTTACTCCCCCTAGCAACCAGGGAGCACAGCCCTAGCAACCGACCCAGCCAGCAGGCCAGACCTAATCAGGTTGAAAATATTTCAATTATTGTGTTGATTCTAGGGCTCGTAGGTGTGTGTGTGTGTGCGTGTGTGTCTGTCTGTGTGTGCGTGTGTGTGTGTAAAGATGCTGCTGCATTGTATTGATGTCAACCCGCCATCGATCTGAATACCAGAGGAGAACTGGGAGGGCGTCGGTAAAGAAAGGAAACCGTGTCGAGTCACCGAAGTGATCAAGTGCTATTACATGAGCTGCTGTTGTGATGGAGACATTAGAAGGATGCAACAACACATGGTCACTCTGGCTCGGATAGTGTAACAGTTGGCATGCTGTGTGTGTGCGTGTGTGTGTGCATGTGTGTGTGTGTGTGCATGTGTGTGTGTGTAGGAAAGAACGACAGACTTGGCAGGGCAGGGATGACAGAGGATAGCCAAAGAGCAAGGACAGGATCCAAACTCCGGGGTGCCAAAGGACCGGAATCGAACGTCACTCTCCACTCTATCGCACAATCGTGCTACACTTGCTGGTGGGTGTGTCTGAGCTTTGGAGGAAGTGTGTATTTGGGTATCTGTATGTGTGTGTGTGGTGTGTTGTGTGTGTGTGTGTGTGGTGTGTGTGTGTGTGTGTGTGTGGGCTGCCGATGATGCGCTTGCGTGTGTCTGTGTTTGTTGGAGGTGGGTAAATGGTTGTAGAGGGGGGAGCTTTATTGAAGATTTGCCCAGTCAATCAATAAACGTGTGTGTGTGTGTGTGTGTGTGTGTGTGTGTGTGTGTGTGTGTGTGTGTGTGTGTGTGTGTTGGTGTGTGTGTGTGAGTTTCTATAATTAGCCCACACGAGTCCGGGTCTGAACTACCACTGACTTCAACGCAAATGATGGAATCAGTTGTTGACTCAGCCGTTTGTCGATGGGACGAAATTAAATGTCAACAATTTTGGTCATTTCATCACACCCAGAATTACTGATTTTTCTTTTTGGCCACTTGGAGGCGATGTAAAAAGGTCCCCTTGGTGAATAAGTCTAATATTCGCTCTCTGTGTTTGGTCTCCACCGGCTCCTGAGGGAAGAATCCGGCTCTTCAGCTGCTACTCGCCAACTTGTGGCTGAGAACAAGCGATTCGAGCAGCGAGAGTGAACCCGAACCGTAAAGTGGTGATTTGGACCGAGACACAACGAGCTGATAATTGTTATGAGGCCCCGTAAAGTTGAGAGGAGCTGCCGATTGAGGCGATGACTCTTTGTGGGTTCATCCTTTGATAGATTACAGAAACATTTGCAGGGCCTTGCCTCTTAAATGTGAGATTCTGCTGCTTTCCTCTGTCGTGTGTGATTTGAAACTAAGAGCGTTTTTACACCTTAAATCTGGACCAACTGCGTCTACCGATACTCACAAAGTCTTAAGAGGTATTTTTCACAAATTTCAGAAATTCTTTTGAAGTAAACAAGTAATTAAAAGACATTAATCAGATATAAAACCTAATAATATGCAGCAACCCCTAATGCAAGCTGCTGATTTTCGGTTGCAGATTTTTCCGTATTGATTTTAAGCCATTTTAATGTGTTTCTACTCTAATGAATAAAGAAAATAACGAGTGTAAAGGAACAAATACAAATAAAACACCCACTCCTGGTGGTTTTGTCGTCGGAGGAGAAAGACAGATTGACAAACCGCGAGACGGAAAGAAAGATGGAGGGAAAGAACGAAGCCCGTTTGAACGACGGAGAGAAATGGATGTAGAAATGGCTTTTGAGAGATTATGAATTTACATATCTTAATGGAGAAATGCATAGTACGTCTGTCCAACAAAAAAGCTGCACAGCTCGTCTTCAGAATTACAGAATGTAATAGTAGTGACATGGTGTGCGCGTGCGTGTGTGCGCGCGTGTGTGTGTGTGTGTGTGTGTGCGTGTGTGTAGGTGTGTGTGTGATACTTTGTGTGAATCCTGCATTTCAAGCATCACTCTCCTCTCGATTTGTCGTCTATTATACGATCAAAATTGTTTGAGTGATTTTACACTAAATGTCATATTTTTTCACGAACATTTTAAAGAGCTTTTCACTCAAAGCTCAGTGACCTCCGTTTGGTTTCCAGACCTCTCCATCGCCGCCCACGTCACATCAAAATGTGGCGGCGGTTCAGAAAGGTTTGGTGCTGCTCCGGGTTGCAGAGAGAGAACCGGGTTACTGCCGGTTGTTTTCTTGTGGAGGGGGGGGGGTCACGTGATAGGAGCCTGACGAATCGCGAAGGCGACGTCGTGACGAAAACGACCCAATCAGCAAGCGGATGTGAGCACGTTCCCTAACTTCTCCGATTCAGCGTCTGTAAAACTCTGGAGTAGTGAGGACGTCGAGCGTATCCGTAGCAGAGTTGATGCATTTTCAAACGTAAACGTAGTAATGTGGATGTAGCATGAAGGTGACGCCTCGGCAGCAGAATATATTCGGGAATTCAATATTTCACGCTCAAACATGAACGAAATAATAAACGAACGTCAGCTTACATAATTCAGTTGTAAACAATATGTCTAATCCTGTGCGTTTTTGCAAATACATGAACCAACCTCAGCAAATTCCTCCACTTCCTCCACTGCCAAAGTCTTCCCTCGGATACTTTGGCAATCACGGGAGAAGAGACGTGGGGACGGAGGGGTGCGCGAGGTGGAAGTAAAGAGCTGCGAGGAGCCGGAGCTGTATTTCAGTGGATAATGGGGAGGTCAAAGGGAGAATAAAGTGTTGATAAGAAGACAGAAAAGAACAGAGACAAGATTCTTCTGCCAATCTGAGCCGTAATCACACTTTCCCCCCGTTTCCAGTCTCCTCTTCACATTAGAAAGACGACCGCTGAGCTATAGGTAGGACCGCCTCAGTGTTTAACTGTTTGTGTGTGTGTGAGGGAGAATGTGGTGTGTGTGTGTGTGTGTGTGTGTGTGTGAGTCGGAGGGGCAGCTAGGCGTAAAATTGAGTCCAGATTCATTAGGTTCTGTGAGCTGAGCTGCAGTTGGTTTAAGTGATACATTTCCTCTGGAAGTGGAGGTGTGCGTGGGCGGGTGTTGTGAGGAGGGGGTCAGTCGTACGTTACGGGTCCCTCTCTCTCTCTCTGTGTCTCACACCTGTGCACACACACACGCACACGCACACGCACACGCACACGCACACGCACACACACACACACACACGCACACACACACACGCACACACACACACACACGCACACACACACACGCACACACACACACACAACACACACACACATCGAGTATCAGACAATTTAGAGGCCTTTATTCTATTTTCTCCCTTCTGTCTCAGTGGTGAGTGACACTGTAAATCTGAGCCAATTTCCTCCTCTAATCATCATTAAAAAGCGCAGATTACTCCACTCTCCATTAAACACTCCCACATGCCTGCTGCTATTACCAGCTCTGCAGCCGCTTCCCCACTCAGCCGACCGGGCCGGGCTTTCTGCGTGGCTTTCTCCCTTTTTCTCTCTTTTCTCCAGCCTCACTTTATTAATGAGATTAGCGCCGACACCAGCATATGTCAACAAACAGAAAACAGCACGCAGCGCCGAGCGTCGCCCAGACAGCGGGGACCGAACATTTCAATCTCACATTCCTGCGAGTGTGTCGTGGAATTAAAGAATCTTTTAATGCAGAAATCAGCAGATTGGGAATTCACGTGAGAGTGTGATTTCACAGAAGAAGATAAAAAACAAAAACGTTACCCTGAGAACACGTGCGCCTGAAATCCCCACGAGGAGAAGCTAATCTCTCCGCTGACACTGACTGTACAATAGTTCCTCGTGTATCTTTTTATTCATGTGGCAAATTTAAAACTTTAGTCTTTAAGTTGAATGACAAAGGTCTAATTGCACAAAGAAACACAAGCACATGACAAAAATATACTTTTACAGGTCAAACATATGTATAAGTAAGAAGGTACTTGTGTGTATCAACCTTACATGTGCTGTTATTGATCTGTAATAACTGTGAATGTTCACAAAATTACTATTATTCAAACTGTATTTGACGAACTTGAACGTAAAGGTGGTTTAAGTGCTGTTAAAAATGTTAATCTCACATCAGAGTAATACGTCTCAGATGTATGTATTTGATTTGGAGAGTTAGTTTTCTAATTGCTCGTTAGATGAGTTTGTTTCTGCTCCTATTCTCCGGCGCTGTCTGCATCTTTATGTCGGCGATTTCATGAACGTTGATCATTTGTTTTAAGGTTCACATTATTAACTTCAGTCTTTAATAAGACAAACACTTCAAATCTGTTTGCAAAATAAACACCCCCAACCATGCAGAACACAAACAGGACCCGGTCTGACCTCGCCGAATAAGAATTGAAAGACTTCACCCCTCTGCAAATCATTTCTTCAACTTCAGTGAGTGTCAGCAGCTGCAGCGTGGTTTAAGGGCCGGCCTGCAGCGGAGGATGATGGAATTTCGTTATTGAATATTGTACGTGTGACAGTCTCATTTCTTTGGCCTCGGGCCCGAGAACGGTGCAGCAATATTCTCGCCCACAAAAATTCATTTCAGACGGATGCTTTAGCCCCAAATGCAGCCCCAGTATTTTATTGGTGATCCCAGACTGAAAGATTAACATCCCAGAGGGGGGAGTGGGGTTTTTTTTTAATGGAGAAGAAACCAGAGCATCAGTTCACTGTCCCAGGGTTTTGTCTTTAATCAGCTCCTCTCTCCTGATTCTGACCCGATCACATGTCGAGATGGTGTCTTGGCCACGCTCCCGTGACACAGCCCTTTGCTGCAGAGCTCTGTAGACAGTACACACAATTTTACAATATTTCTCTGTGTATTTCAGCTTAAAAAGATGAAAAAAATAAGCAAAAGTACACGACAAGCAACAGAAAAAGTTCAAATTTAAAAATTTCATAGAAATACAGTAGAAATTGGCTTTACATGACATCATCGCTTATAAATATTACCTCATACTAAAATTCGTTTCACTTCTCCAGCTTTGCAAGATTTTCAATATTTTCTCAAATTTGAAAGAGAATAATTCATTGATCTTGATGAAATAAAACCAGCTACAGCCAATTTAGTTGACTGTTATTTATGAGTTTCTGCAATTTAGTGCAAATCCCCAAAAGAATCTGGACCTGGTGAATATGAATGTGGTTTCATTATGGGACTGTTGAGCGTCGGTGCAGGAATACGCTCGTTTAAGTTTTATTCTATTTCTCTATTTGCATTTCAGCTTAAAAACACGACAAATAACAAATTTTGTTTCTTTTAGTCAGAGTCTATAAAAACAATCTTGAATGGGAAACAAAAGCAAAACAGCAACAGAAAAAGTAAAAGTGAGTTTAGCGTTAACTTTTTATATGCATGTTATTTATCTCTTATTTTATAGAAATGCAGTGCAAGTTCACCTCGTATGAAATTAGCTTGTATAATTGTACTGTACCCTTTTCACCTGCCTTATTGGAGCATATTTTCCTTGTAGCCACATCGTATTCTATTTCTACACTTTGTTTTAATTAAAGTTTAAATCCAATATTATACATCCATTTATCAATGTCTGGGTCACATATGGTGTCATGTTCTCAAAGTTGGATGGTTTCGGTTTTTAATGTCCACTGTTTTCTGCTTAAGCTTGATAATTGCTCTATAAGTCCAATTTATTATCATCATATTACTATTAAATGTATAAATTACATTTGTTTCTGCCTCAGTTTTAAAAATAGTGTTGACAACCGTGCTCGTTGCTGTGATGTGTTGTCTGTGAGTGCAGGTCTGAGTGTTTTCCTCTCTTTAAGACAGATGGAGAATTGACTTGTGCCGTATTGAAGCTGAAGGTGTCGGAGTCACACCTCCGCTCTCGCTCTCCGACACATTAACCCCTCGAGGGAAAGTCATGAAGCGGCGTTTAGCTTGTAATGGAGAGAACCCCGGTGAGCGGAGTGCAGCTGTCCCGTCATTAGCCTGCGTTTGTTTTCACACTTTGTTTGTTTATTGCCGTATTTTTGCACCTGTGGCCGACATGTAGGATCGTGAGAAAGGCTCAGCGAGAGGAGGCGCTCGTCTTAAACCTCATGAGGACACTTATACCTGCAAGTCAAGGGTCACATGATGGGGCCAGTGATCAGTTCAGCTGGCATGTCCATTGCTGGCTCGCTGCAGCTCTACCCTGAGCCAGAGCCTTCTCCTACTTGTGTATTTGTGTTTCTCTACTTGTGTATTTGTGTACTTGTGTCTGTATTTGTTATTAATACTTTATAAGCCTCATGTTCTTGATTTTATTTTGTAAGTTAGCATTTTAACTCATATTTACATTTGTATTTTGTACTAATGTTCCTTAATGTCCTCTGTCCCTGTCAAAGAAACCAATAAATAAACAAACAAATAAATACATGAAAGCATGAAGCAAAGTTCATGAAAATCCCTCGTCCATCCATCAATCAAGAACAACGATTACGATTCATCCTCTGGGACCATGAACGCCGGTCTAATGCAAAGTGATTTGTCCACGTCTGGTTTTTCAAAACCTGCTTCGGAGTTTTGTTTGAATGAATATGTCATATTTTGAAGGGACGTTGGCTTTATGAAGATATATTTTAGATTGATTATATTTAAGTGATAACTTCTCTAAACTCAGGCAGGTAAAAGAACAAAAGACATTTTCAGACATGATATATAGAACAAAGTTGACTCTGTAGTCGTTTAAAGTTGTGTTCTTCAGACATGAGTGACCTTTAGGATCATCCTCCCTACAGCTTGATTCCCACATGTCAAGGAGCCGCCACAGAACGCAATTAATAATTAGCATCTAACTCACGAGGCTTCAGGAATGTCTGAGATCCTCAGGTTCTCTCAAACCTCCTGGTGATCTCTGTGCAAAGAGAGAGCAGATCTCTGCTTTTCAGCGCCTGCTTAAAAGTTTTCTGAGCATTAATACGTAATATTTTGGGCATAAGAAACATTGTTGGCTTCTTAGCTGTTAAGGAAAAGTCTTTGTGTCATTCAGACATGAGTGAGTTAATGTTCGTTACAGCTTTACTCAGACAAGCCAAAGGAAAACCACGTTACACAATTAATATTTGACATCTAACACAGAAGACTATTAGAAGAAGTTGCCTTTAATGTATGAAACGCTCATCTCATGGTTCTGTTCACTGTACGAAGGAAGAGCAGCGCTGCGATTTCCATGTTAGACACATTTCTGCTGCTTCCGAATAATATCTGAGATTAATATTCCCGCCATGATTGGAAGACATGATATCCACACAAAAAAACATCCAATGTCAACAATGGTGTGCTTTGCTTTGGGAAGTTTAATGAATCTTTCACGTTCCACACTTCTTTATTGATTTTCCATGTTTGCATCCCAACTAGACAACCAAGCTTGGATCCTACTCACCTACAGACGCCTTCTGTCCGTCAAGCAGGTGGTACCCGGCCCCTTAAGTGTTTTCTCATCAAGAATCATCATTGTGTGTTTGTGCAACTAAAGTGGAGTAAAGAGAAGATTAAGAAGTTCTAATCTCCTCCAGGTTGGACCCGGTGTGTGTTTGTGTGTCTTCTACGTGCAACGATAACAGCCACGACTAGATAAGCAGTAGCTGGTCCCAACGGCCCGTCTAGATGGGCTGTGTTAAAACACTGTAGTGTGTAGTGTGTAGTGTTTTGTGTGTATCTGTGGGCATAACAATCAGAGTTCAGCATCTGAAGCACAGAACCTCGGGCTGATGATGCGACAGCGAAAGCAGCATGACAGACAAAACAATAAGTGATGTGAGATGAACGACTTGTTCCTCCCGCCTCCTCCTCCTCGCCGTCTTACTCCTGGTATCCCCTCCCTCTCCGTCCTGTAATCACTCCCCTCTGAATCCTCCGTATATAATTCAGTAGCAATTCTCTCCCTCTATTCCCTCTGTCGCCCCTCCTCACGGGAGACACAATGAGATATGACATTTCATTTGAGTTTCCTCGCCACCCGGCGCCCTCGCTCCAAGAAATAAATAAATATTTCATTAGCAGGCTGAGAGGGAGACGGAATAAAGATGCACGACGCATACAAACACGGGCACGCTGTAAAGGCAAAAAGAAAAAGCAATATAAGGGCATTTACACCTTCACGCTCACATCCAGGCCTCCGTCATCACACAGGCTCTCAGCACCTGTGCGTTGTGGTACATGTAGGAACCACTGCAAACACGCGTATTTAGACTGATAATGCAATCGCACGTCTGCAAATAGACAAGATAGATAAGTAATGAAGATAATGTATCTCCCTCTGTACCTCCTATCATCCCGCCTCTCTCGTTAGACTTCTTTATCATCTCCCTGCCTCCCTCGCTCGCTCGCTTTCACTCTCAATCGCTCTCAGGTCTTACCTAGAGACTCCCGGCTTTATTGTCTTAATTAAAACAGAGCCTGTTTAATTATTTTAATCCACAGTACTGCACAACAGGGACTCCTGAGGAGAGGGAGCGGGGCGGCGGTGGTGGATGTGTGGGGGGGTTGGTGGTGTACGGTAGCCCTGACATTTCAAATTAAGCTCTTCAAGTTCAAAAGCAAGAGTTCTTATCGCTTTTCCTCTCGTTCATTTCCCCCCATTCCATCCCTCCTCTTCCTCCATCGCTCCGTGCGACTGGCCTCCTTCTCACTGATCTCCTCGTCCATGCCCCACTCTACATCCTCGTCCTCCTTCTTCCCCTTCTCTTCCTCCGTTCCCTTCCTCGCCTCGACTCATTCCTTTCTTCCTCCTCCTCCTCCTCCTCCTCCTCTTCACTACCTTTGAGAGATTAGCAGTTTGAAGAACAGCCCTGTTGAGAGCCTTTTTCAAGTCCGGGACATCAAACGAATCTGTGATTATTACAATACCACGTACAGTGAAGTGTGCATCTAAAAAAAAAAAAGCTTTTCTTATCTTAATACACACCCACATACGTGCAGATACCTTCACAGACCAAACCATAATTCACACTTGAGGGTGCAGTCACACCAACTATGGTTTGAGCGGTTGATTCCAGCTCTGGAGTGAAACAATACAACCGGAATCACAGGGTCACAAATCACCCAAACACGTGATATCATTTCCAAACTGAGCATATGGAAAAACTGAATCAGAATAATGTTCATGAGCTTTCTGTGTCTAGAACATCAGTAATTTGAGGTACCTGAAGGTAGCCCACGAAACCTGCCGCCGTGATTTTATACATCTTGTTTACATCCTAGACTTTACATAAAGATAAACCTCTACTTCCTCCCACTATGCAGAAATGAAGCCAAAATATACAAACGCTGCCGTCTGCCATCAGTTTGCCGAGTAGCGATCAAGGGGGCGGAGCCGTGAACAGGCTGGACCAATCGCTAGTAGCTTCCAGCTGTCAATCATGACGTTTCATCACTTGTCGGAAACATGAACCCTTGACCAATCAGTGTGATCCCTTAAATGACAGAAACCATGTTTGAGGAAAAAATATTTGAGGCGTACTTTAACTTTTATATTGTGTCCCACGTCCCATCCACTAACATGGAGGAGGCTTAGGGCCTTTATTAACTTTACTACAGCTTCTATAATGACCTGCAAATACTCTGTTTGCAATAAACTTTATTTACGTTAAGTTTACTTTTGCATCAAATACACACACACGAAAACAAATGTAACACAAAACAAACTCTTTTTTAAAACAATCACATACTGATGAAACCCTGATGCTCACATTGCATTTTCCTCATTTATCTGCAGATCTTCTGGTTGAAGATGAAGATTCACTTCATAACATCAGCGTCTCGATGTGTTTTCTGCCAGTTTGTTGAAATTTCTATCTGATACAACAACTTCAATCCAACTGAATTGGTCATTTACTTTTAGTGTGTCTCCTCCTAACGTTTAACTAACGGACGGTGAGAATGAATGTAACCTTTTAAAATACCTACACACAGAAACACAACTTTTCCCTTTTGACTCTGAACAAAGAAAACAAGTGTATATAAGCAACAAAGAGGTTTTATGGAGTCGCGGCGAATGCTTCAGACAAATTGAGGATGTACATGTCAGACATGAACACAAACAAGTGTCATTCCGCGAAGCAGAGTTTGTCAGTCTCCATCAGAGAGAGAGGGAGACGGCGTGAGGAGTGTTTCTCCCTGCGGACCGCGGAGCGAGGGAGGAGGAGAGGGAGGGAGCGAGGGAGGAGGAGAGGGAGATAGGAGACAGCAAGGATGGAGGGGGCAAGAGCATCAGAGAGGATACATTACATAATTTCTGTTTCCTGTTCCGTCTTTCCTCCTATTCGCCGTCTGATTACTCTGACCTTGATGCAGCCGCAGCTCAGCCTGCTCCTGTTGAACTCTGGGTAATGAAGCCAGCGTCTGCAAATAGAGAAATAAACACCTGGCTCCCTGGGAATGGTAATAAGCTCCCTCTCCCTGTATCTTTATCTCTGCTCCGTGCCCATTCACGTTTCCTCTGTCCTCCCCCCTTTGTCATCCTCCATCTCGCTCACTCACTCCTCCTTCCTCCCCCCCCCACTCTCTATCTGTTTCGGCGGGGAGTCTAAACTCCACAGATTTCCAGTTTACCTTCTGATTAAGGAGAGAGTTGAGCGTTTCCATTCTCTCCGTCTCCCTCCTCCGTTCCATCCCTCATTCATGTGCTGCCACGGTAACTAGCCTATTATCTGACAGTTCCACTCCACTGACCTGCCCAATAACAGCTTTCACATCCCTATAAATGCCCCGGAGAGAGCAAGAGAAAGACACAGGAAAAGGGGGGAAAAAGGAAAGAGAGAGAGAGAGAATGTGTGTGTGTGTGTGTGTGTGTGTGCCTGTGTGTGTGTGCATCAACGTATAAACCCTGGAGATTGCCCCGTGTTATAAACATTTACGCCGGGCTAACAGATCATCTCCGAGATCCGGGATTGGTCTGACTCCCCGTGTCCCCCCGGCGAATTGAAAGCCCAAGATTAGTGAGATGATAGCTTTTCAGATTGGGGAGGAAACACAAGAAATGAGTTTCACCGGGTGAGTTTACGGAGGTTAGATTGGAGCAGTTAAACGGCGGATAAATTGATGGTTCTCTCATTGTCTCTCTCCTCCAGTATAGTTGCTAAATCTATTAACCGCCAACGACCCGTTTCGGCGGCGAGACGACGGGTTGAGGACGAGGAGAGCCGAGGACGACGGGGGGGAGAGGGGAGGAAGAGAACAAGAGGCCTCTGTTATTAAAATCTACTGTCACTATATTTAGGCTGATTCATAATGCACTTTAAAAAGCACTTGAATTTAAGATATGACATTAACATGACTGCAGCCATGTTGGCAGCTGTACCACATGCTACATGCTAAAAGATTATAATGACAATTAACACGCTAATAATTAGCAGGTTGTATGTAAAGATGGACGACGTGAAGGCCGTCAAAAGTGAAGCCAAAGCGCCTCGATTACCTCCTGGTGGCTGGCTGCGGTATAGGTCATAAACCCTGCCTCCTCCATGTTAGCAGACGGGACATGAGCCAAACTCAAAAAAAGTACACATCAAATACATTTTCTCCTATAAAGTTTCTGTCATTTTAGTAAGTTGTTATCACACTGATGTTTGTTGTTCATTTTTTAAATAAAGTTTGGTTTTAATTAGTTAATTGATGCTGTAATAACGACGTCATGTTTGACAGCTGAGACTGACGAGATGTCCGAGTTCGTATCCGGGATATTTTGGTTTCATTTCTGGAAAATAGGAAGAAGTAGAAGAACAATCTTTATTTACAGTCAGTGATGAATGCAGCCAAATCGTATAGGAAGGTTTTTCTATACGTGTTAACTGGACTAAAGTCTTTCATTGTTTGAAAACCAAAGTCAACGTAAGTCTGTATCACTGTTCTAATATTACAACATAATTGCATTTAATTATTTAATATGTTTGGTGCTCAGACAAAAACTTTCATTTTTGAGTAATTAATTAATTAATTAATTAATTAAGAGTTGGAGGGATTGAATTTTGAGCTGGCTGGAGCTTGAGGAATCACCACAGTTATCCCAGTTCATCCTGAGGGGAACCGTGTCTGTTCTGAAATGTCCTCACTTCATACTGATGGGACCATTTGCTCTGAATGTCAACTTCATGGTGGAGAATTTATAGTTAACATCCTCTGAGGGACATTCCACCACGTTCAGGCGTCTCTGACCGGACAGAGGAGACACAGTCTGAACATGTCCAGGGGGACATACAGTACATATAGAAAGTTGATCAATTACATTTGTTAAAAGTCTGTGTGTGTTTAGAGGAGAAATGTAATGAGTCCGTTTAGTAATGATTAAACTCAGTGACAGTGAAATGATGAGGACTAAGTTCTAATAGGAGCCGTCTTCCTAATCCCTCAACGTGTAAATATCTGCTCCGCCTGTTTGAAAAGTCCACACTCGGCTGAATCTTAAGTTTCACAGTGAATCATTGACGGTTCATTTAAAAACCTAGGACCATGAAAATATCACCAGCAGCACCAGAGGCAGCTGAGGTCGGCAGGCAGATGTTTGTTTTAATACGGAGGTCAAACAGTGTCTTAATAATAACTTTTTTTAAGTGCAAATTAATCTTATTAGTTCTTCTGTAGGTTTTTGTCTGAGGAGGGGACAGTATGGATTTATTGTACCTGTATATATGTATTTAACTGTTAAATCAGTTCTAATATTGTTTGTTTGTCTTTAATGACAAATGGGTTCATATTTTATGTTTATATAAATATGTTCAGTGTTTACATTTTTGGGTTTCTGTCCATAGAGGAGCCCAAATCAACGGGAATTAAAAGTTACTTGTAGGAGCTTAAAGGAACACACCTGAAAACACACATCACGTGACCTTTCACGTGCACTGGTCACGCACTGGGCGGCGTAAACAGGAAGCAGATTGTCTACTTGCAGTTGATTGTTTGGTTGTATGAAAATACAAAAATCTGTAGTTCAACGTATCATCTCTGAGTTGTTGAGATGTTTGGACATTTAATCTTTTTCTTTGTCAAAGAAAAACAACAAATAGGAAAGTTTCTCTCAATAAAAACACTTATTTTTCTTGTTTGTTTCAGTCCTTAAATAAAGTGGTGGCTACACAAACCATGACAGTGCTTCAAAGCCGGGAGGAGAGAGAGAGGTCAGAGTTAAAGAGTGTGTGTGTCTGTGTGTGTGCGCGTGTGTGTGTGTGCGTGTGTGTGTGTGTGTGAACAGAGAGGACGAGCAGGAGAGAAGAGAACACACTGTCTGGGATGTTTTTGAGACGCTCTGAGATGAAAAAGGTGAGAAGGGCCACAGCCACGGTTTCCCATGATCTCGCTTGACCTGACCTGGGCCGGGCTACACTCTGTTAGTGGTGGCTGTGTTTTGTGTGTGTGTGTGTGTGTGTGTGTGTGTGTGTGTGTGTGTGTGTGTGTGTGTGTATGTGTGTGTGTTGGGGGGGGGGGTCACAGACAATTGGAAACTGCTTTGTTTTACTGGTTCTGTATTATCCAGATAATTTCCACAACAAAAACGTAGCTGGTATTTAGTGTGTTTAGTTGTTGGAGTCTCACAAAACTTTGTTCTGGTTAAAAAAGTAAGATTATTTAGAGCTTGTTAGTTGCTACAGAGAAAATACACAAGTAAAGATGCAATTCAACCAATGTGCAGCAAAAACATCCATTTATTGAATATTTAATAATAATGATAATGTATCACAATTAAAAGTCACAAAGGAAGTCATTTATTAATGTTCTATTCAACTCAGCCTATTGTAGCTCAACACCTAGGAAGTTATGACGTTCCGAAGAAATCTTCAGGGCAATTTTCCGGAAAATTACATGGAAATCCAAAAATTCGGAACAGGATAAAGAAAAGCGCCACCAGTTTGATCGGAACTCTAATCTGCGAGTGTGGACGTGCTCATCTGAGTGTGTTAAACAGGCACAGTGAGCACAATAAACTCTGCACCAATCACATATCAATTTCATCGGGGGAGTCTCCAGCATCCTTCGCTCTAATTGGCTATCATGTAATCCTGTGTCCCTGCAGACCTCTGTGTTTTCTATTCATCCCTCGCTCCCTCGTTCTCGCTCGCATCATCTCCGCCTCTCGGTTGGTGCAGGGCCTTTCACCCCCACGTCTATAAATCCTACTCCACTTCTCCCTTAAATTGTATTATTCCCATTATCATCTCTCAATCGCTCCATCGGTCGTTTCTCTCTTTCCCTCGAATCTACACATTTTCCTCTGTGAATGAAAAAACACCCTCCACTTGTTTCCCTCTCTTCTCTTTTGCTTCCCATACATTGATCCACTCTCACCCTCCTTTGCTTACTTCTCTTTCTCCCTCATCTCTTCCCTACTTCGTTTTTCTCTCCGTCTTTCTGCCCCTCTCTCGTCAGTGGGAGTCATTGAGTGTGTAATCGCTTGGTTACGGTGTGTCAGTCTGTGTCTGAACCCACCATCTGTCCTCTGGGCTTCCGTCTGGGAGCGCAGACACACACACACACACACACACACACACACACACACACACACACACACACACACACACACACACACACACACACACACACACACACACACACACACACACACACACACACACACACACATACAGACTCACACAGTGGAGCCAAGCTCATTCACACCACAATATGATGACAGCTGTATCACCCACCTATTGACATGAGCTTCAAGGCGGCTACAACACTATGACATATCCACACACATGAACACCCTGTGAACACGCACTGTACATTAGTGTGGGTTAAATTTCACCATAAACCTCCTCATGCAAACCAGAACATGTTCATACCCAACACATGTACATCTTGTTGATAAATGGAGAATATAGAATTTTCGCATCTCTTCAATGAAATGAACAACATCATAGTGTATAAGCCAAAACGTATCAAATAGGGTCACATTGGTTCAAATGGCAAGTCATATACATCATAATTATTATTAGACGGTACAGACTGGTTTTGATTGTTGGGAACGCTACAACCCGTCACTCCCCTCGTAAATGATGCCCTAGTGTAGATAGTGTAAACATAATTATTGTACATATAAGATATAGGTGTATGTCCATTGTAACATAAAGTGTTTTCATGAAGTCAGAGGAAACAGAGATATTTGATCTATACTTGTATATTAATTTGGGAGAATGTCGTACGAAACTATTTATATTTATCGAAATTCGATGTTCACATGTATTATATATCTTGATTTCCCCTTCTGGTGGTGGAGTCCACTGTAATGATTTACCTGTAGATAGATAGACAGACAGAGACAGACAGACAGACAGACAGACAGACAGACAGACAGACAGATAGATAGATAGAAATTACCGGCTGATAGATTAGTTGACAGAAAACCCAATATGCATTACTCACTGCACGTGGGCCTAAGATGAGAAACGACAACAGTTTGGCTTCAGTGGACAATCGGCTGATGGTCACTGCAGCGACAACTATTAACCTCTGATGTCTGCGTGTGGACGATTGTCTTTCCGTAACACTTCAGTCAGGCAGAGCTGCAGCTTCAACAAAATGAAAGTACAAAAGAGAAGAAAAGGCAACAAGAGAAAACACAATAATTTTTTCCCCGCTGCACGGAGAAGGGAGGCTGAGAATATGTGCATAGAAAACCAATTATACCTCATCACAGCTGCACGGGAGTAGAAAGGCATCAGTGCATGAAATAGTCTATTATGATAAGAATTAAAATAGTCTATCAAGAGCAGATCTAGAATCGTATGGTGTGATAAGAACTAAACAGGCAGAATGTGAGTGTTATACACAATCGCATCCCCTGATATGTCCCCCAGGTTTCACATCAGTGGAAACGCCTGCCAGCGAGTCCCAGTTAAAACAGTTAAAACACAGCTTTGATCACATTAGCCGAGAAGAAAGGGACAACTTTTACTGTTCAGTTACTTTGCACCACTTTCCCTTCACCAGAAAAGAGAGAAGGGCAGGAAACAGTGCGAAGTCTGAGCAAAACTATATGGGATGTTTCAAAAAGACCCCACAATGACATTTCAGTCTCAGCTGAAAAGAGCATTTCATTATTATCTCACAGAAGCTTAACGTGTCCCTTGGACGTTTGTGTCTTGCGTCTTCACTGAGGACGGAGCTCTGGACAGACTGGATTCACAACAGGTCTAAAATCCTTAAACCACTTGTGCAACACACTCCATGCTCAGTATTTTCCAAACTTTCCTGTATTCACCAAAAAAATCCTAGAAAAAAAACCAGGAGTTGAAACAAATGTCTACACAAACATTCCTGAGAACCGCATGCTTGTTGCATGAAGGCGCACAGAGGAAGCAGTATCTACTCAGATTATGCCAAATCCTGCCATGGACTGTTAAACTTTATGGATGTTTTAAAGGGCTCCAAACGTGGGCAGGACCGGCCCGACTATAAGCAACGGCACAAAACACAGAGTTATAGATCTTTAGTGTCATGTAAACACATTTTTGCATCATTATGAAACTGTGGCAGGACAAATTTATTATATATTGTGTATATATATATAGTAGCCTATATACAACACGTACGCACGGTACGTATCACATCTCCAAGGCTTTTCATGTTATCTTGAAAGTCGTTCATTGTGATTTTTCAGCCTTTCAGAAGATAATAAAATGGTTAAATCAATGAATTCTATTAAACCAGACTCATTTTGGACCGTGACCTGGTATCTGCTCCAAATATTCCTGCTTCATATCATTCCATCAACGTGCCTGATTAAATAAAGATAAAATAAAAAAATTAAAGATGAAATTATGCTCGTGAGGCACAAACCCGTGGAAAAGGTAAAGAAGGGAATTCTTTGAAATCGCTTTTCACACCATTGCCATCCACATGATGAAAAAGGCAAAAACAATATATAAAGCATGATGATATAGATGATAAAAGATTTGCCCCTTTGCCATTTTTAACTGCCCCTCAGTCGCTTCATCCTGGAGCCGGGTCTGACTCATTATGGAGAAAAATGGCCCCTGTCAGCGATATAGATTATCATATATTACATTAGATGGTTGGTGGCGATACAGTCGTGTGTAAGCAGCGTTTGAATGTTGTAGCCGGTTGAGGTGGACTTTATATACAGTTATCTAATTTAAAGCAGTGGTTCCCAATCTGTGGGTCAGGCCCCTTCAGGGGGTCAGCAGATAAATCAGAGGGGTCTTCAGATGATTAATGGAGGAGGAGAGAAAGTTCCCTTTTAACTTTTTTTTTACTTTTCCCATTCCGACTTTTCTCTCATCTTGTTTTGTGCGATATTGGATCATTTTACCTCTTCGAGCTTTTAAGAAGTTATTCAAATTAAACCATTTGAAAATTTTAGAGAGTAAATCACTACAAGAAGATGCTTGTTCGTGAGAGTTCGAAATCCAAATGTTTAAAAAGGAAAAATGAATAGTCATTATTTTTGTTATATCAACATAGAAACTAACTGTAAAATTGTCAAATAAATGTAATGAATTTTCCCACTGATTTGTAGTGGACTAAAAGTATTATCTAGTATCTAAATACTCAAAAATGTAGTTGAGTACAGTACTGGAGTAATGTACTGAGTTACTCAAAAGCATTTGCTTTGCTTTCATGCTACTCCTCTCTCCTTGTTGCTATGATACTGTTAATAAACAGCATAAAGACATGACAGCTCCAAAAAGTGAAGCCAAAACGTCTCCATCTTCATCTGGTGGCTGCAGTTTAGGTCATGAACCATGTCTGCTCCATGTTAGCCAATGGGACATGGATGTCAAATACATTTTTTTTGTAAATTTGGTTTAAATCATTTATTTGATGGGATGAAAACAGGATGAAACCTCATGACTGACAACTGGTCGACCACTGGTGTCTGCAGGACATCACTTCAAAGACTCTGGCTCCAAACACGCAAGATGGCGACGTTCGGATCTGCGATACTTTGGCTTCATTTTTGGATCGAGGTGAAGATCCATCTGTACATACAGGGTCTCACCACACGGGTCGTTTCAGGCTGTTTGAAGAAAAGCTAATGATGACGTTTTTCCTGGCGAGAGGTTTTTAGGTAATTTTTTAGTTTCTGAAATAACACGTTAGACATGTGTGTGAGTGCCAGACCGTGTGTGTGTGTGTGTGTGTGTGTGTGTGTGTGTGTGTGTGTGTGTGTGTGTGTGTGTGTGTGTGTGTGTGTGTGTATGTGTGATAGATGGCCTCTCTGGCTCTGACAGATGCTGTAGAATCACTCAGCCACGCCAGCCCGGCTGGTTACCGGGGGCAACCCTGTAAATCTGACATTATGGGCTGTTGACAGGAGAAACGGTTGTTATCATAACCCACAGTGAGTTACAGGAAACGCACACACACATCTCTCAGGTTTGCGGTGTGACAGGAATATAGCTTCACACACACACACACACACACACACACAAAGGGAGATAGACTGAAAGTGAGAGTATGAACGAGGTATTCGGAGATAATTTGGATTTACAGCTCGGCCGCACATAAAGGTATGAGAAGTGTGTGATGTAACGGTGTGTGTGTGTGTGTGTGTGTGTTTTGGGTGTCGGTGTGGGAACAATGCCTATATGTTTTATATCTCAGCGAGAGGGACGTGATAGAGTGAAGTGATGAGTGTGGGAAACCTCGCAACGAGCAGGTCACAGGAAACAAGATCTCTTACCTGACCCTCTCTAATCCTCACCATGAAATGATCTATACACTCAAACACCACACACACACACACACACACACACACACACACACACACACACACAGATTCACCATCCACACATCCGTTTGGGCTTCCAGCTTTATTATGAAAATATTCCCTATAATATTGTGTCGCTCTTTTCTCTGTGTCTTCTTTCTTTCGATCTCTCGGCCGTCTCCTCTCCTTCCTTCCCCGTCTGTCGCCCTGCGTCCGGGTGTTCCAGCAGTAATGGTGTGTGCTGAGGGAGCAGCAGGAATGGCCATTACCGTCCATGGATCACTGGCAGAGGCCTGCACACAGCGGACTCAGATGAGAGAGGGAGAGAGGGAGAGAGGGAGAGAGGGAGAGAGAGGGAACGAGGAGGAGGTCAAAAAGGTACCGAGGAGGGGAAAAGAAAACCAAAGAGGAGAAAGGAGCAAGGGAATGAGGAGAAAAGACGGCGGCGTTATTTCATGCAGTTATTATAATGAAGTCATTCCGCAGCTTTCGGGATGATGGAGGATTTCTAAGTAGTAGCTGCGTTAAACCACTTGATGGATTCCATGCAAATATAATCACACACACGTAACCCGCTGCATTTTTCCCCGTTGTGACAGGAGCTGGATGGAAACGTGTCCAAACATGTCTCCAACCCACAGAATTATGGGTACTAAAATAAGGACAGATTCATGGATGAGGCTTCGTCTCGTTCGGGAACTGAACTCCACGTGAGATGTGAAGTTTCAGCCTCTGACTGATGAGTGAGGCGGACGGATCGGAGGAAACATTCATAACGGCCGAGTTGATGTCTTATTAGGAAGGAAGTCGTTAATAAAGTGTCAGGAGAGTTTCTGTTGTGTTGTAGAAAACACACTGTCACCTGAAGTACTTTTATTTCTTTGTTTTCTGTCTCCGTAATGAGAGATTAATGAGGATATTATACATGTTAGTCTTTTCCTATAGGTGTGGATTCGTAGTGAGGTCGGTCTTGAATCAAACAACACACGGTTCTGCACTGATTCGTATGACCTGATGAAATCTGATCCAGGAAATACACTTTGACAGAGTTGAAGGTTCAGACGACAAAACTCGTCACAGTGGTTTCAAATACTCTGACTTACATCTTCACTAAGTATCCATAATAATCTCTGTCCATACTAACCTACCTGAAACATAACAATACTACAGGCAAGAAACAACAATGGTGAAAAGTTAAAAGTTATTTTATTAGGTGATAAATGTTTTCATAGTTCAACGCAGCCCTGGAGTTTCCAAACTTCTCAGTTTTAGTCGCCTGAAACTCCAGAGTTGTGTGGATGCCATGTTCGGCAGTTTTTTGTAAACGTTAGAAAGTACCCCCCCAAAAGAAATGTGTGTGTGTTGTTTGTAGTGTAGAAACCCAACCCGAGCCTGTCCGGACAAAACATTTTGAAATGATATTCGGGTTCTGTTTGGTCTCGTTGGTTTGTCTATCATCTTGATTGTTTACACTGCGTGTGACTGTGATCAGGGGAAACATCAGGAAACATCAGGAAACATCAGTCTTCTGTCAGGTTCGGACACAAAGAACACACCGTCTGTCGGGTTCGGATCGGGCTCGGTTCGTTTTCTCTCGGGCTCGGAAAGGTTCAGACAGAAAAGTGCCACATTGTTTGTTTAACGGAGCGATTCACCAGATAACGTCAGATAAATGAGACGGACGTGTTTTTTCCGTGCAGAACTTCATGTCAGCGAATGAAACAAAATGAATCTACTTCTCGTTCTCTTCAAGCGTCTCTTTTGTTTTACTTTGTTTTCAAATTGAATGAAAGACCCGGCCTCCGGTGCCACAGCACAGCGATTCCTACGCTCCAGTTCACATTGTGCGTTTGCTTATTACTCATCTACAAACCAGTAATAACTCCTTTTCTTTTTTTTTACCATTATCAAGTTACTAGACACAGAAAGATAAAGAATGAAAGAAAAACTATGTTCTCAGTGTTGAATGAGTGAAACTAGTGAGACGCTGCTCCTCCAAAATACCGGCGTTATAATGAGAGGACGGAGCGGTTGTCGTCGCTCAGGGTCGTGTGCGAGCCGCAGAAGTGTGGCAGGTTGTACCGGCGCTGACCTTTCTGTTGTAACACCCCCAGTAGAAAGGGAAGTGCTATACAAAGAGCTCTATTAACAGAGAAACCAGATATAATGGGGAAACAAGATGGGCCTTTAATGGGGACAGGCAGGGCTGTCAGCATGCATAATGTAACAGTCGTGTTAAAACAACACTGGGCTCCGTGGGCTCCCCCCCCCCCCCCCCCCTCACACACACCACACACAGAGAGAGAGGGAGAGGAGAGGGAGAGAGGGAGAGAGAGAAATGAGCCAGTATGAGAAACCCAAGTTATTAATTCACACACTGGTCTTCATCTATGAAATATTCTCCATGCACAGCGCACATTTCTCTTGCAAGGATGGGAATCATTGTTGTGTGTAATTATGAAGACAATGTTCGGAGGGATTATCAAAGAAGTAAAGGGGGGGAGATAAGAGAGCGGCAGATGAAGAGGGTGCGGGGACGAGAAGAAAAGGGAAGTAGAGGGGGACGGAGAGAATGGAGGAGGCGGCGGCGAGGAGACGAGGAGACGAGCAGGGGAAAGATTACCCCTTCTCTCTGTTTGTCGAGCTATCGTTCCCCTCTTCCTTCTCTCTCCTCCCCGTTCCCTCCTCCCTCGTTCCTCCTTTCTCTGTATTAGCATGATAAAGACGTGGCGGAATAGGGCAGCCAGCAGGTCTTTGGACATGGAGACAATGCTATCGCCAGAACAGGCGTCTACAGCAGGGGAACAGCCACCGAGGGACTACACACCAATAACACACACACACGCACACACACAGCCACACACGCACGCACGGCTGCATACATGAACACACAACACATGTACCCACTGATACGAGCCCATGTAGACAGACAAACATATAAGCACACGCAGTGGATTATGGTGCCTGGGAGGATTCGAACAATACGAGGTGACGCACGTTCAAAGGCGGCAGAGTCTCCGAACGGCAAGACGCATGTAAATATAGTAAACATCCGAGCGGCGGCAGGGATTCTGCCTGTGATGCTGCAGATTGAGTCGTGTCTGGAACTCCGGTGACGAGTGCTGGGCCCCAAATGAAATCCCCTCGCGCTGTGGATCCTGCTTTGTTTTGAAGTGGCTCCATTAGAAAGGTAGCAGGGAAGTTTCAATGTGTAACTGCGGGTTTTCAGTTTTTACACGATGCACTGAAGTGAAATGACGTAACTGTAAAAGAACAAGCTTTTTTTTTTTAAAGATAGAGGCCTGCAGCTCACAGGCTGGATGCAACCTGCCGTCCATCCGAGACTTTTACACACCAGAGTCAGGAAACGGGCATCGAACCCAACTTCTCCTCTGGTTGGCGCTGCGGAGCTCTGCACTGTACCACACAAAAACTATTTCTTCACAGGCCGTCACTATGACAACATTAGTCATCCACTACAAGTCCCAAATTATATATTGCTTATTATTCTGTCACTCAGATTTGCATGTACATACTTCTGACTGTGTACAAATGACATATGATTAACCTGCCTCTATGTATATTTACATTAATTATCCATAATGCACTTTTGTATTCTTCTATTTGCACATTAGGTTTATTTTGTTAGCTTTTTGTTTCTGTTTTTTCCTGTATGTCCATTTGTTTTTTTTTAAATATTTTTTATTTTAAATGTCCAAAAAAGGGAAAATATCCAGAAATTTAATTTTATTCTAATAACAACCAAAATCCCAAATCATTAAACTTAAATAAAAGCAGCAAATCCTCATAATTGAGAATCTTTGATCAGTTAAATTCTTTGTTTATTATCTTGAACTAATAATGACTCATTTCCATGTTGAGTGTTTATAACTTGACGTTCGAGCCTTGAAACTGGAAAACCAAAATGGAAAGTAGCCTTAATTAAATTGATTTTTCTCTCCCTTGGTTTACGTTGTTTTGATATGAGAGGTCAGAGGTCGGCGGTGAAAGAGCCAAAGATTAACACAGACAAATGAACGCACCATCACAGATGAGGAGGTTTGAGTCTCTGCTCCAGCGCAGCGGGAACGCTCAGACTCAGGTGGTCAAGAGGATCCTGGTCATTGTTTACAAGAAACGTTTTATTTCTTTTATTCATTTATAGTAGAAAATAATATATAATGTTTGAGTAGATGATTTTCATATGTCAATGTTTAATCAAGGCTTTTTTTTACATCTTAAACTAAAGAAAGATTATATTGGGAATTGATGCAGTGATAAAAACATGTCTGAACAGAGGTCAAATAAAACAAGAAATGCAAACAAAAGAATGTCTGTGTCCTTCTCTCTCCATCTATATTATGACTGTCAAGAACCTCCCTGATCTTCCTCCTCCTCCTCCTCCTCCTCCTCCTCCTCCTCCTCATCTGTCTTTCTGTCTGTGTCATTCTGAGAACATCATTAACCAATACATCAATAAGCAGATTGGCAGGCTAATCAGTGACACACACACAGACACACACACACACACACACACACACACACACACACACACACACACACACACACACACACCGTCCATGGATGGTGCATCTTCACAGATCTGGAACATTCTCCTGGTCGGACCCGGAGCCACAGGCCCGGCGGGACGTCTGGCCCACCCCAGCAGTGGAGCTCCAAACCGGGGCTTAACTCTCAGCTGACCTCCACTCATTTTCTGAAGAAAAAAAACAACATTTGGAGTCACGGTGGATAAACACACACATTTACACTAACACACATCCAGTCACACCCACATGCACACACACACTGTACCATGTGTAAACACGCTGTGTGCACCAGCATGGATCACGGCCAGTTCATGAGCCAGTGACGACCGTCCAACCGTAACACACACACACAGGCCACACGCGACACACACACGCACTTTCTGTAAAAACATACAGAACTGTACAAACAGTGCAAACACATGAGCGGGAACGAACACACACGTGAGCAGATTCCATCTCACAGTTTCAAAAGGCCCCTTCAGTGACGGTGGTGTTCAGACTGAAGCTGCACTGCTTCAGCAGTAAAACCAGCAAAAGACAATAAAATGATATTTAATTCTATTATTCGAGTCAAGAGAAACCGAGCCTTCAAAAAACTAAAGTGAAACACAGAATATTACACGTTTAGAGCATTTTTATGATGGGCACTATGAACAGGCATTTCTAATATTAAGGGAAATTGATATTTTGCAGCTGATATATTTGTGGATTGATATTTTACTGTTTAACCATAACCTGTATTATGAATAACAATAAATAAAAAGAAAACCCAAAGAAAACGATATATAAAGAACTTAAATTAGGAAAAATACCATGAAATGTAACATAAATCATCATCTTTCCTGCTTGAGGTCTGAAGTGTCCAAAAAACATCCTCCAATAACTTGTATCATCCAGATCACTTCTTCGTATGCACAAATATTTATATGTCAAAATATAACATATCCAGTTTAAATTCACGTATCAATATATAACAAATTTCCGTTTCAGGCTCCGTCCCTCCACAAAGTTTGCTGCAAATCGGTTCAGTGCTTTTCCATAATCCTGCTGACAAACAATTAAACAAACCAATAAATATACAGGAGTTCTTTTTTCAAATCTGGCAGACAGATAAAGGTAAACAATTGAACAGAAATAAAAAACAGAAATAAAAATATTGGGGTTGTTTTCTCTCATAGAATAAGAGTTTTAGTTTCTCTGGTTTTAAAATCACAGAGGAGTTTATATCTGTGGGAGGTCGGCTGCTGCCCTGAAGTCCTGCAGATGGATTCTACTGCTGAGTTTTGTTTTCCTGGATCATTTCTCCCTGCAGGGAACGAGCAACGTCTTTTAATTTAGTATTTCTCAAAGGAACCGTAACTTCTTGTATTTTTTTTTTTTAATGTTTAATTTGAACGTGCAATGAAGCCTATAAATAAAACATATACTTCTCTAGCACCTTTCACATGTGAATATTGTTCTTTAAAACACAGAGGCTGACTTTCTAAGAACACTCTCAATTAAACCCTGAATCAAATAAACCCCTTGTTAAATCAGATGAGTGATTGTGTGTGTGTGTGTGTGTGTGTGTGTGTGTGTGTGTGTGTGTGTGTGTGTGTGTGTGTGTGTGTGTGTGTGTGTGTGTGTGTGTGTGTGTCGACGTGTGTTGGTCGGGGCGCACACACCTGTCACAGCTGCAGATGCACCGCGTTTTCTTCCTGGAGGCCGTTGATGATGACTGACGGGCAGAGGATAGTGTCAGTCATCTCTCACTGTCTCCGTCAGATGATGTCACTGTGCGTCCTGGTACCTCACTGAGACTCACACTGACACACACACACACACACACACACACACACACACACACACACACACACACACACAACAGCGGCTCCACTGCCTCATGAGCGAGAAGATGGACGACGACAGGAAGGAGCAACTTCTCAAATGTCCATGAATCTGAACCAAGGAAATCAAACCTGTACTTTTCAACCTGTTAACTGGACTCAATTATAAATTACATTAAAACCTTGTGTTCATATCATTTAAACTCATGATTGCATCAAACATATTGAAATCTGCCGTCACACTGAACACAAGTTCGACGGATCGACCCGACCACAGACTGTGAGTAAAGATGGACGACTCGTCGACTCAGCACAAACGAAGGCCTCGTCAGTAGTCATGGCAACACTCCTGCATCATTGTGATGTCACGCTACCTACATATTTATAAAACACGCTTGGCAGCTAGTCTGACACGCCCCCTAACAAAGCAGAGGCCGACTGGCCAATCACAACAGTGAGAGCCAGCTGACCAATCAGAGCAGACTGGGCTTTATCGGGGGGGGGGGCCTTAAAGAGACAGGAGCCACAACCAAGTGTTTCTGACAGAGGCTGAAAAGAGGAGCTGCAGCGATGGACCTTTTTCTGAACATTAGAGCATGTAAACATTTTCAAGAATCAACACAAATTCAAATTATGAATATGTTCAGAATATGTTCCCTTTTACAGACACTTGTCAGCAAATCATTGAAGTACTACATTCACTTTTCTGCTAGAGTAAAGGCAAGTACTTTGCTTTGAATACAGGTAAAGTATTAAAAGTACTTTCTAAGTGTATCCTATTACCTAATGCAACAATCTACTACATCATTATGGCTGAATTACCCTCTCATTATTGATTACTTTAAAAATAATAAATATTGTGAACATGTAACACAATAGATAAATATTGCTGATATATGAAATGTAGTAAATGTAAAGAATAAATCTACTAAAGTAAAGATACATGAAAATGTAGGGTTAGTGTTGATGGTTATTCTGCTTTGATCAAACATCTTTTAATCTTTGAAAATTCATCCTTTTAAATATTTGTCTGTGTCCACACATCTGTGTTGATACAGGTCCAGAGGTTCAGGATCACAGATATTTCTATTTCACTTTTGAATTTTGAAATATCAGCTCACACTTAGTTACATATTTGATCAAATATACAGGTTCACAAATACATAAACTCCTCAGATTCTCTTTCTGTATTGAACTCCTCTGTCCCACTGTGTTTATACCTGTGTGTGTGTGTGTGTGTGTGTGTGTGTGTGTGTGTGTGTGTGTGTGTGTGTGTGTGTGTGTGTGTGTGTGTGTGTGTGTGTGTGTGTGTGTGTGCGAACAGGGAAGAAAGGTATCAAAGTGTGATAATTGAAGATCTCATCCCCAACACCTGTCATAGACAATTCATCACACCGTGTTCCACCAGAACACACACACACACACACACACACACACACACACACACACACACACACACACACACACACACACACACACACACACACACACACACACACACAGCACACAAACAGACACACACGTTTGAGATTATCCCTCTCTGATACGTCCCTGTGTTCACACAAAGAGCCTTTAAAGCACACTATCCATCGTGCATGTTTCTTACACACACACATACACACGTAAGCACACACAAACACATGCACACAAACAGATACAAACATGCAACTGAAGTCCCAGAGCTGAGTAGATATCAGACAGGCATTACAGCTGTCATTATCACACTTAAGGAGGTTCGCACACACACACACACACACACACACACACCACACACACACACACACACACACAGATAAGTACGTTTGGGTAAGACGGCTTTTTCCTTCAGAGACATGGGGAATGGCAGGCAGCAGGAAAAACACTAACGAATAAAGTGCCACATCTCTCAGCTTACTGTTCACACTAAACACACACACACACACACACACACACACACACACACACACACACACACACACACACACACACACACACACATGCAGCACATACAAACCGCTCCTGCCAATCTGAAAACACAACCTTAATCCATCTTTTATCCTTCCACCCATCTTCCCCCCGTTTCCCTTCAATCCTCCTCTCAGGATCTCCTCCAACCCCCAATCATCTCCCTCTCCTCCTCCTCTTCTTCCTCTTCTCCTCCTCGCCCTCTCTTTGACGTTGTGTTGACGTACCGTTCCCGCTGTGATCTTTTCGGATTGTTGCCTTGAAGTGAGGCCACCGATTTCATCTGCGGCAAGATTCCGGAGCAGCGCAGGACGTTCAGGAGGATGAATCACCGCCGAAGCTCATTGCTAATGTAAATAAATGTTTTCAGATGATCTGTGAAGTCTAATTTCCAGTTTAAATGATGTTGTACTTAAAGGCATCAAAAGAATCCCAATACGCCTGCAGCTAAATATATTGTACGGCTACATTCTTCATTTATTGCACATTTTTCATGCACGGAAAACGTCTGCTCTAATTACACCGCACTTAGCTGGAGCTTTAACTATAGAGGAGCATTTCCACCGTACCTTTGAATTCTCCGCTCGGCTCGTGCACAAATATCATCCCGCGTTAAACCTGCAGAGAAAGAGGCTCAATCTCATTTTTAAGAAGCTAATTTCACATCCAGGGTTCGTGTTTCTCATCTAATAACAACCTTGTTCTCTCCCTCTTTCTCTCTCTCCCTCTCTCTCCTGGGATGAGGCCCTCCCGACAACTATTTATCTGACCTCTGACCTCCGGGTTCCTGATCGTGAGACCACATACTCGGCTCCTGCGGCAGATGTACGCGCACGGGCACAACTGGAAATGTGAGAAAAAGCCAAAATGCTTCCGTGAAAGTTGAGAAAGGATGTGTATGATCAGAGGAAGGCAGGAGGAGAAGAGGAGGAGAAGAGCGGGTGAACGACAGATCGGGTGGTGGTGGAAGTGAAGGGTGAAAGAGAAAGAAACAGCTGTTCTTTATTGTCCCTGTGAGGACACATTCAGTCGTCTTCACCTGGTGAGCAATAAGTCACTGCCTCTACTGAACACATGACTGAACTGGGTTTCCTCTAAACATTTCCTGATTGTTTCAATTAGCTTCTATTACTTTGAATTTATTTGGAATAATTTCAATGTTCACATTATTATAAAGGCATCTCGATGATAGATAGATAGATAGATAGATAGATAGATAGAAAGATAGATAGATAGATAGATAGATAGATAGATAGATAGATAGATAGATAGATAGATAGATAGATAGATAGATAGATAGATAGATAGATAGATAGATAGATAGATAGATAGACAGACAACCTGTAGCGTTGTGTTGCGTTGTTTTGCATTGTCTTGCGTTGTGTTGTCTTGTGTTGTGTTGCGTTTTGTTGTCTTGCATTATGTTGGGTTGGGTTTTGTTGTCTTGCATTGTGTTGGGTTGTGTGTTATTACATCTGGTAAAAGCTACTATCTCATACAAAGGAAACCATCACAGAGGAAATGATACAAAATGTTACATTACGTTAAACTGACAAATAAAGCCTGTTAAACTGTTTACTTATCTCCAATAAGTAACAGTAGGATGTACAGTAACTATAAATCCTCGTGTTACACTATGTTTGCGGAGATGAGATCCGACACGTAACTTCCCCTCTCTCCCTTTGATCCACATGTCATTACTCTGGTTCCTCATGAACACTGATGTCACTCCCGTCACTTTGAAATGTGAACACTTTCTGTTTTAACGGAGCCCAACAGTGATTTGCTGTGTTCTGGACTAATCTGCCGTGTCAGGGCATCAGTGTGTCGCCTCCTCTCCCCCCCCCCCCTCTCCCCTCCTCTCCCCTCTGCTTCCCCTCGTCCCTCATCCTCTACCGCTGAGGGTCAAGGGTCACGAGTCCTCGGAAGCATCCTGTGTGGTGATGTTGGGGGCAACGTTACGCTCCCCAGCGGGACAACACCACCACACACACACACACACACACACACACAGTATATAACGCTCTCTAACCGGCCTGGTTGGTCAGTCTGGTTGTGTGGGGGGGGGGAACTAATTGTTTTTAGATGAGGCAACTTGAGGAGAGGCTCCGGAAGGGAGGACGGGAGCGACGGAGTGAGGGAGAAGAGGAGGAAAGCAGAGGGCCGTAAATTAACCATGTGCCGGATATTCAGTTTCCACATGGGTTCTGGTGAGAAAACTGCAGACACTTTATCTCTGTTTTCTGTCTGTGGTGCCCCTCGACTGGGCCACACACACACACACACACACACACACACACACACACACACACACACACAGACACACACTTCAGCCCACGATGTATTGTGATGCATTTTCTAAAGTGTCCAGTTGTCCATCTAGTGAAATTTCAATGATACCCACCTCTGAGAGCCACTCTGCAAAACAAACCACTCAATAAGCTGGTGATAATGGAGACTGCAGGTCAGGCTTTACAGCAATATCATTACCATACACACCCTCAGACACACGCACACTCAGGCCCATTGTCTGGGCGGCACTTATTAGTGTCCGCGCTAACAGAGTTTGTCCATAAGTGACCTTAATTAAGTGGCTAGCACCATTAGCTGCGGAGCTAAGAGGCTAAGAGCAATCCATCTGCATGTGAATGTGTGTTTTTATGATAATGGCTTTGTTGAGGTGTGTACCAGAATACTAACGACGGGCTGCACGCAGACCCACAAAGGATAAACAGGCGGCTGAAGTCGAGCGTTGCGCAGGGGGATGGTTTAGATAAGTTACTCATTGTGAAAGGGACAAAAACAGGGAGCAATTCCGAGGGCTGCTTTAAATGCAGGTTAGACCCATTTACAAGCACAAATGCAGCCGCACGCATGCACACACACGTACGCACACCACACACACACACACACACACACACACACACACACACACACCACTCAGAATTTTGAGCACTGCTCAATTTGCCCTATCATTTTTCATTAGTTGTGAAAACAGGGATCTGAATCTCATCTCATCAGGTTTTCAAGTGCAAAATAATTGTGTCATTGAAATATTAATGCCAAAAGAAGCCGGGTTATTAAAGATGTGTAGTCGGCCTCACTGCTAGAACATATGTGCTACTGTCAAAGATAAATCTGTCAAAAATTACTATTCGGTTAAGTTCTCTGAATGAATAACATTGATAAGAACACGTTATAATTTGTGTTTTAACAATAATTTAATTATGTTCCTTTCCCTGCCCTCAGATGTAATCAATTGTCCCGCTGATTTAAAATCTGGAGCTTCATCATCGTCACTGTTGTTGTTGCTGTAGCTAATGGATTCTCACCCCTCTCTCTCGTAAAGCTGCTAAACTGGGGTCGCGGGGTCAAAGGTCGCCGCTCCCCCTTTGATGTGACCCTGACATCCTGCGAGGAAGAGGAAACGGAGGAGGAAGACGATTCTTCATGGATTACTGGTGAAAGTCCCCACACATGTACACATTCGAATCTGTGCACGGACATCGGAGCTGTACATAAACAGAGAGTGAGAGCCTCTCGACACGTCTAAATAAATAATCAATCACATCACTTTGCCCCAACAACACACACACACACACACACACACACACACACACACACACACACACACACACACACACAAATCTAATCATGAACCGAGTTTAAAAGTGAAATCACATATTTATAAAAGCTGCTCCTGTGTAATATCCTAAAAGGTAAAAGTTATTGGGTCATTCAGTCGACTACACCAACATGAGCGCGTCCAAAATTATTAATTAATTAATAACAAGAGATTAAGAATTTGCTGTTACATGAAAACACACTTCAATAATTCAAGAAATAATCAGAAGCTAACGAAGCAAATCTGTGAATATCATACGTTGAAGGTTTCCATAAGTTAAGTATTACAGAAATTAGAACAGAAATATCAGGATCAAAACACAAATGTTCATTAGTTGTAAATAATATTTTTTTTATTGAGAACTGTTATTATTTTGAATAAAAAAAAGCTCTAATGACTCCATCAGATACTTTCTGTATACAATGTTTAATATAATATTTAGCATGTTGGTATGCTAACGTTTGCTAATTACGAAAGACTGTTATAAAGTTAGATATTAAGGTCGACTGTAGTTAAGGCTAATTTGAGCTCATTTAAGTACTATGTTTACTTTTCTAAAAATAATACGTTAATACGTTCAAATTAAGAAAAAATCCTTATTTACTGTACATCATTTTGTTCGATGTTTACCCTGTTCACCGCCTTAATTTAGCATTTAGCTATAATTTGTAATTTGCATTAAAAAGTTGTAATTTGAAGGATTTCTTTTAACTTGTAATGACATGAAAATGAATGTTTTAACAACGTTGTAATGAGAGATAAGTCACAGACCTTCCACGGAGATAATACAGCCTCAAACAACATTATGTAAGTTTGGGTCCATTGGGCCGTTTTCACAGTGAAACTCCAAGAGAGCGTGAACTCTCCCTGTTAACGACGAGCGGAGTGAAATGTGCGCAATGTGTTTTTGTCGTTGAGGAGCCGCTCTCCGCTGGAGCCTCCAAACACAGACGCACTGTTGCTTCATCTGCTCGAAGCGGCGCTCGGCAGCGCTTCACACATGTTCTCACCTCACCTCTCACCTGCTTCTCAAAAGTAATTCAACAGAAATTCATTAGCCGAGCAACAGACAGGGAAACAACTTAAAGTGCTTCATATTATACAGAAACAGATGGATTCACACACACGGACCTTAAATACACAAACACACACACACACACACACACACACACACACACCACACACACAAAGTGGGATGATTACCTTCTCCCCAGGACTTGACTTGCATTAAAGTTTAAATGTGTTCAATTTGGACGCTCCCAATATTAGAGTGGAGTATCATTACCCACCTTATTGGATGAGGCTGAGCAGAATAGATTTCTACTGATGAGATGAAGAGGCCTCGGGCACACACACACACACACACACACACGTTTCTCTATCTATCACTCACACACAACACACACAGACACACACACACGTTTCTCTATCTATCACTCACACACATAACACACACAGACACACACACACACACGTTTCTCTATCTATCACTCACACACATAACGCACACAGACACATGGACCTTTGGACAAATGAACTGAATTGTGCTCTTTGTTCTGCTTTTCTGATCATTGGAGTGAATCTCACGTAAGTTTCACGTCGTGATTTTAACTAAACAAAAAGTCTTGATGACTTTTAAATCTCTAATTGGCTAAAAGGAAATAATAGGAAACCTTTAAACCTTTAATACATGTTTATAACCCTCTACAGTGTAGGTGTGAGAACATACACTCCAAAGCAGTTTTATTGTAAATACACTGTCACTCAGTGAATCGTGAATTCTTTGTGTTTTTGCCAATTCTATGTAAACAGTATTTTCCAGTTTCCATTATGGGTCAGATACGTGGTTAATTTTCAACTGTATATCCCCATGGGCCGAAAAATGTGTCCAAGAGGTTTTACAACATAATAAAAATCTCCTTAGATTCAAGTGAGCAGCAGATTACACACACTCAGGTATCAGGACTGTAACCGAGCCTTTCTTCATCAAAACACATGAATTATGTGCTGGGAAATCACGGAAGATTTTTAAATGCCCCAAGTAGTATATCAAATTAATTTAGGATTAAATGAACGAACACAAATAAAGACTTCACTGCTGCAGTTGTTATTTTTCTCTGAGTCGTCGTTGAGTTGTGTGTGCGTCAGGTAGTTTATCAGGTTCGTCCAGGACTCGTAAGACATTCTCCTGCCTCTCCTCCACTCCATTAGGCTGTAAGTGGAGGCGGAAGTGTATCTTGTGTGTGTGTGTGTGTGTGTGTGTGTGTGTGTGGTGTGTGTGTGTGTGTGTGTGTGCGTGCGTGCGTGCGTGTGTGTGCGTGATTCCAGTGCGTGGGGTGTCACTTCAGCTGTATTGGGGTCAGGTTGGAAAATATAGAAGCTTCCAGGCACTCAGCACGTAATTGAAAATCTATTTCGCTCAAAGTGAGGAGAGGGAACGAAAGAGTGGAGAACAAATGAAAGAGGGAAGAAAGACAGAGGAGGAGGAGGAGGAGGAGGAGGAGGAGGAGGAGGAGGAGGAAAGAAGACCAAACGATAATACTGAGGGGGGGGGGGGGTGTACAGGGAGGAAGAAGCACAGAACGAAGTAGATATCATTTTAAAAGTGGAGAGTGAGACGGTGGAGGAGGGAAGGACGAACCCAGCGGTGGAGGGTGGAGGGTGGAGGGTGGCGGGTGGAAGGTGGAGGGTGGAGGGTGGAGGGTGAGGTGGAGGGTGGAGGGTGGAGGGTGGAGGGTGGAGGTGGAGGTGGAGGGTGGAGGGTGGAGGTGGAGGTGGAGGTGGAGGGTGGAGGGTGGAGGGTGGAGGCTTCACCGGCGTCCTAAGTGGATAAAAAGCGAAGGAGACAGCTGAGAACAGTTCATTTTTCTGTCCGAGCAAAGACTTCCTCTCTGCATTACCCAGTCTCCACTGATCTGTCACTGTCTGTTCTTTTTACTGTGATCGCTACACGGAGCAGCGACTCCCGTCTCCTGGAGCCCGGTACAAATAACACACCACGTACAGTCATGTATATCACAGGAGGAGATAGATATGGGCTGTATAACATATGGTGTTGATAGTGTGTTAAAGTACACGTGCAGGTTTTATTTAAAACACTTTATATAGCAGGAGAATAGTGACAACAGCATTAGATTTCTTTTTTTAATGGTGATGTTGAAGCTCTCACAGGGTTTTTGTGCACAAATCTGGTCTGAAGTCAGAATTATGCCACTATTTAGCAGTTTCAATACTTTATCAATAGATTTTTTTTTTTTTAATTATTCCAACAATTACGCTTCCTTCTAAACGTAGCTGCAGTTTAGTTGACATCGTTTCCACGAGATGACACAAGACAACACTTTGAATACAGCTGCTTTAAAAAGCTGGTTCGGTTAACACACACACACACACACACACACACACACACACACACACACACACACACACACACACAGATTTCATTAGGCAGCTCTTAAACATGGCTTCTCCAGGGTGTTAGTGAACGGGTCTCTGTATTAAACAGAGGTAGAGGTCAGAGGTCAACAGCCTAATGCCTTATCTCTGATGCACCATGGCCAACCTTATTACTGAGGGCTTACAGAACAAATACACACACACAGCCACCCACCCACACACACACACAAACACACACACACACACGAACCAGAGAGAGAGGGAGGCATAAATGAATATATTGTTCGAACACACACAGCAAGCGCTGCACATTAAAAGGTGCCGGAGGTGAAATGATGGCCTCAGGGCATGTTCAGCATGTGGAGCGGCACACGTCACACACACACACACACACACAGAAACACACACACACACACACAGGCACACACACAGTAAAGTGAGGCAGGATACAACTTGGTTTACCACATAAAACGCTTCTGTTACAGGAGGTGAGAAAAAAATGCTAAAACAGTATTTTTCCTGTCTTGACCTTGAAAATCCAAAACTATAGAATCACTAGAGGTTGAAGGCACGTTAAAAAAAAATTTGTTTCTTTTTTTGGAATGACTTTTTGAAGTAAAAACCACAATTCAAATTTGAAATTAGTGTAAATTTGGGAATGTAATGACAAAACAAGCGGCGTAATAATGTTTAATTGCTAATAGTTTTATAAAAATCCCACTAAAGCTTCTTCTTCTTCTTCTTCTTCTTTACTTCAGCAGCCTAGACGTTGACGTTGCACTGGGACACATCCAAACGCTCACTGTGAAATCAGAAACCAGATTTCATGAGAGTCACGTGAAAAACAAAATCACACAACAAAAAAAAAAACGTCCCTGGAATTCTGGAAATCGTGTTTTGAAATGACTCCAATTTGGGAACAAATCTACACAGTCAGCGCTGACCGGGCGGCACAGTTGTAAAATGTGTGGAGGGTGTTGAGGGGGGGGGGGGGGGGGGGGGGTTGTTGCGGGGGGGGCAGGCGTGGTGCTGCTTTGTTAAGGCCTGAATGAGTTGTTGATGGCTACAGCAGCTTGGGTCTCTCAGGGGAGGAAGGGGGAGACGAGGAGGCGGGGGAGGCGGGGGAGGATGGGTAAGTTGATAATTGCAGGGGAACTTGGACTCAGTCTGTCCATGTGTATCACACACACACACACACACACACACACACACGCTCACACACACGCTCTCCCTCTTTGAAGGGGAGGTCCCTTGATTAGGCCACTTAAACACTGCACCCCCCCCCCCCTCCTCTCCCTTTGTCTGGCTCTCTCTGCGTCTGTCACCCACAACTCTCCCTCTCCATGTGTCGGCTCTCTGACTTTTTCTACATCCACTTTTATTTTCTATTCTATATTTTTTGTTTGGTCATTATGTGTGTGTGTGTCTGTGCATGTGTGTGTTTGTGTGTGTGTGTGTGTGTGTGTGGGGTGGGGCTCCTCTCGGGTCTCAGCTGCCTTTGTGTGTGAGGGTGAATTACATGCTGTAGCAGTGTTGACAGGAGCAGCTGGACATCAGTGGGCCGTAGCACCCGGTATTGTACATGTTAATGTGTGTGTGTGTGTGTGTGTGTGTGTGTGTGTGTGTGTGTGTGTGTGTGTGTGTGTGTGTGTGTGTGTATGTGTGTGTGTGTGTGTGTGTGTGTGTGTGTGTGTGTGTGTGTGTGGCTGCAGACCGCTACCCAACACAGAGCTGACACCTTCTGGCCAGCGAGGGCAAAACCAGTATTTTTTTTTCTGGTGAAATTGTCTTTGTTGGAAATTAATACAAAATAAAAGTCATAAAGCTAAGTTAACAGTTAAACACCTGATTCTCCTTCTCACCAATGGTAAAAATCTGTATTATTTATAGTTTGTTGAATTAAATATAACAATTCAAACACGTGCAATAGGGGAAAAAAGGTGTTACGTCATAAAAGCAAACACAATTCTGTCAGTGTTTGTGTTTTTTCATGTTTACACTCATGTTCCCTTTAATTAACTCGATTAGTTCCCATGGGAGACAATAAAAGTATCATTGAACCTTCATCCAGGTTATTTTTAAAGCTTTTACTGCTCATGTGCAATGGCCTTGTAATATGTTAGCTTTGTATAAAAGTTATATTAGCCAGATATTACTTTACTTCCTCTCAGAAAAATGACATTTATATACAACTAATTATTAACAGCAAATATGATTTGACCAGATTATGTTTTCTATGAGTTTCTATTCTAGAAAAATCATTTTATTTCAATCAATGTGTTGATACTGAACTCATCTTCTAAACGTTCGCAGACGTCATGTTTGCTTTTTCCGATTTCGCTGTATTTTTGTATCGCTGTGTCTCTTGCCGATTGAGTCTTTCCAGTCTCATCGTAGCCTTCGCTGATTTGTCAGGCTCCAGTCACATGACCCCGGCATCAACCTCCTCAAACACAAGTGTTACCGACCCCGTTGCCTTTGCTAACAGCTGTTGTGCCGTGTAGCCGACGAGCTGTTATTCAAGCAATCTGCGACAATTATTGTTTCCACTGGCACGAGCAGTATCCGTATTAACAGGGATTAAAACTGATACGGAGCCAAAACGCTTTTGTGGACAGATATCATTTTATTTTGAAAACGTAGTCGTACGGATTGAAGCCTAAAGGTCTCAGTGACTTTAATGTGTTTATTCACATATAATAAAATCCATATTTTTTCAACCAAAGTTCAACCACAGTCGTGACTCCGGTTGTGGCAGTCGGACATTTTAACATGTTAATAAACGCTGCACTTCACTCATCGAAAACAACCGCTGCCTCTGAACTAATCCAACGTGATGGGGAAAACACTTACGCATATGTGAACATAATTTCCAGGAGTCGGGGATGGATCTAAACGACTTGGATATTTGAAAGTAGAGGCTAATTTGCGAAGAGAGAGGAGTTTAATTTGGAGGAGGGGTGGAGATAATAAAACGTGAGCGATGTCGGGACAGGAGGAGAAGAAAGGAAGGAGGCGGAGGAGGGAGGAGCTGCGGAGTAATGAGTGTGGAGGAGAAGCCGGTGCTGCTGGTCTCTGGCCGGTCGTGAGGCCAGAGACAGAGTTTTGTCATTGCAATCTCACACCCTGCTTCTGTAATGACTCGCCTGGAGGCACAAATGATTTCCTCCACTGGTGTTACTATTGCTGGAGTCACCAGCAATTCAGGGGGGGGGGGGGGGGGGGGGGAGGCTGTGGGCGGAGGGGGGAGGTTTGAGGGTGAGAACTGGAGGGGAAATGAAAAATAATGACATCTATCGTCAATTATGTTTTTATATTCGTCCACAACATTTATCTCAAGTTAATGTAAATATGTCTCATTCTGCTTCCTCAGCAAATCAGCCTGTAACTCTAATCCACTGTTTTCTGTTTGTCCTGCTGGGGCTTCCGTAGTCATGGTTCAAATGTGGTCAATGTGCCACAGTTTTTCCAGCCTTAAAAATACCCCCCCCCCCCCCCTCTGTCTCTCTCTGTCTCTCCCCTCCCCTCTCTCTCCTCTCCTCGGCTCCCTCTCTTCCTCCAGCCCGGGGACGAGTCATAAAGACATCATCATCATCATCATCACAGTTTGGGGGCAGAGGGAGAAGAGGCAGCGGTGACATGTTGATCTATCCGCCGCTCACTGACCTCCCCGCTCGCTTCTTTATCTTGTTTATGTGTGACACTAAAGACATTTTCCCCCCAGATTCAATATTCTCACGTTTTTTTTTCATTTTAAATTTGTGTTTTGAGCTCTTTCAATTTACTGTTTCATTGCATCATACGGCAGCTTTGTCAAATTACTCTTATCTCAGAAATACATGTTAAAATAAGTTTTTAAATCTGCAGAGCTGATGCACATAACATGTTTGACATAAGTAGGAATATCATCTCGTTCTTTTTGTCCAGAGAGCATTGGAGTGTAAAATATCCCAATTATATCGTGGTCATGTTGTTTTTATAATTTTTCTATTTTTAAAGATATTAATATAAGGGACCCCTGAAGCCAAATCAGCCAATACATGATAATATTGATCATTTTTAAATCCAGTATTACACCAAATCAAATTTTTTATCAGTGAAGTGTATAATTTGTCCTTCACACACACACACACACACAAACATTTGATTTTACATATTAAATAATGAATTCTAATTTTCTTAAATGAAGTTCTTTAATTTGGTTGTATTTGTGTTTTCTTCTAATTCAGTTATTTATAATGAAATTTATGGTTAAATTGTAAAACATCAAGACTCAATTACATTCGTTTGTCCTACGGGTTTGATAATGACGTGTACGGAATCAGTGGGTTTATATATAGCCCACTCTGTGTGTGTATGAATTGTTTTGCTCTCTAATATCAGTATCAGCATCGGTCCCCAAAAATCCATATGTGTCAGTTTCTAATTAAAACACGTCAATGAGCCGCGGTGTTCAAGTCGTTACTTCAGCTGTAAATTGTCTCCAAACACCTCTTGTGTATCAATCCACCGCTGAAATTAGACCCCGACAAAGACACAGTTGGCTCCTGTTGGAGAAATGTTTCCTTCACAAGGGAATTGAGGTAATTATACTGAGCAATTTTACTTTAAATCAAACCTTGTGTGTTTTTTTTTAAAGATTTAATTTATTGTAGGAATCATTCAGGCTTGTGGCTGAGAGCTACACACACACACACACACACACACACACACACACACACACACACACACACACACACCGGGGAGGGAAGTTAGTTTTGGCTACGCTGATGTTTTTAGTCTTCTCTTTTTGGGGGGGGGGGATTTGTTGATGAGAGGAAAAATAAGAATAACACAATCCTGTTAAAGCAGCTCAGTGTTTCACCGGGTTTGTGCAAATTATAGTTTCAACAATGCCGGACAAGCACCACCTGGTTAAAGATCAGCGGAGCATGTGGTAAACACAACGTCTGATGCAGTTTGTCCTCACATTTACTCTGGATATTTACTGTCTATAGCTCCAGCATATGATTTGGCAGGTGGGCAGGGAGGGGGGGGAGACAGAGAGGAGGGGGTGGGTGGGAAGGGAGGAGGGATGGAAAGAGAGAGGGAGCATATACATCACTTCATCCTTAATTAGCTGTCATCAGCTTGCTCTCCTCAGAGGAACCACAGACTAATAATTAATGATCAAACTCTGAAGAAGAGTCGCTCGCATCCTCTTCTCCTCCGCTACAGGAAGACACATTAACAAAGAGGGAAATAAAGATCATTTGGTGGAAGAGTAATGAAATCTGACGAGAGCAAAAGGTATACGATGAGCCAACAAAGGACCGGGCAGATTAAATTAATGAATCATCAAAAAACCAACAGAAACGGAGGAAAGAGGTGTTTCTCCATCCTCGGGGTTACTACGGTAACCTGAGCTCCCTGCCCTCCAGATTATTATTGCTCGTTTGGTGTAAGAGACTCCCCCTTTATTAGTCCTGGCTGCGTCGCACAAGACCGATATTAACGCCGCGTAGCCTGATGATGCGAGCGAGATTCGTTTTTTTTACAAGACGAGGACACGCCAGGAGCGGCGACGCAATGTTTTAACAAAGCCTGTGTGCCTGTGTAGACAAGAGCAGCTAATTAGAGAGGAACACAGTGTAAGTGGGCATATGTGCACTGGGGGACCAGTCAGCCAACACACTGCAGGAAGGCGCCGCGGGTGGGGTGGGGGGACGACGCAGGCAGGCAGGCGACTGACCGGCTCCGGAGCCAACGTGGAGCCGCCATGGAGGCATGTTATGGTCTCAGCGCCCCGAGGCCCTGGCACCCTCTCCTGCGGCCCTGTTTGTAGACGCAGGGAGGGGGTGGAAACTGCCGGCTTTACAGACCCCACCACAACCTGTCCTCTCTCCAAGACTGGACTCACTCTGAGATGTGTGTCTGCGTGTGTGTGTTTGTGTGTGTTTGTGTGTGTCTTCCTCCTCTTAAGCTCTCTTAAGTGCTTTAATTGGATTATCCTTAATGAGTAAACAAACAACTACAGCAGCAAAATAATAAGCGAATGAATAAATGTGTCAGGACGCACTCTCCCCTTCTATCAGCTCTCACTGTCCTGCCTCCTTTCTACTCAAGCCTCCGCTCATTCAGTTCCTCTCATGTGTAATTATCCCGATTAAGAATGATTCAAAAACACTGCTGCCGGAGTGTGTGTGTGTGTGTGTGTGTGTGTGTGTGTGTGTGTGTGTGTGTGTGTGTGTGTGTGTGTGTGTGTCTGTGTGTCACTTTCAAATGAGACAGGCGGTCTTAAGTGGCTGCTTTGAAGTCGGTGATGAGCTCGTGATTAGTCCTATGATTCATTGACGAGAGAAAGAAAAGGAGGCGAAAAACGACAGAGCTCGAGCTCCGAGGAGACGCGGAGCGAAAATAAACAAGTGGAGAGTTTTGCAATGACATCTGTGAATATTATTAGAACATTAATCTGCACTGATGACACAGATGCTTAAGCCATCTCCTTCTGTTGTTCGAGGAGAGGAGACCAAAGAGGGAGAAGAGCGAGAGGAGGGAAGGAGGCGAGGCGAGGGAGAGGAGAGAGCGAAGGATCAGAAAGAGAGGATGAAGAGAAAGGAAGACAGTGAGGAAAAGGTGAGAGGAGATGAGACAAGAGTTAAAGAGAGGAGGAGGAGAATAAGGAAGGGGAAAGACAAGTGGACAAAAGAGAGGAAAGGAAAGACCAGAGAGGAAGGGGTGAGGGAAGGGAAGAGGGAATGAGAAGAGGTGTAAAGGAGAGGTAAGCAAAAGAGAGAGGAGAGTATGTAAAGGAAAAGAGGAGAAGAAGGAAGGGGAAAGGATAGAGAGAACTGAGGAAAGGAAACAAGGAAGGAGAGATGAGGAGAGGGGAGGAATGAAGGAAGGGGAGAAGAGAGGAGAGGAGAGGAGAGGCTAAAGCACTTCACTCTTTTACTTCCAATTTATGACGCTATAAAAAAGGGCCATTTTGTAAAAAATCTATACAGGAATATCTGAGCCAAATCATTTCATCACTTTCTGGGCCCTAATTGCAGCCATATGCAATTTTAAAGGCTGTTCTACCTTCTAATGGTTCCCCAGAGGAACGAGGGGTTAATTGCTGCAGCTGGTTCCGCGGCTCCTCCGCACTAAAGAGGCGAGGTGTCTCTCTGTCCATCACTTCCTCTGTCTCTCTCCCTCCGTCTCCTCCGGGAGCAGCTGTCCAACGCAGCGTTAAGGAGACGGGCGTTTGGCGAGTTGTAACCAAGTGGCAACACACCAAGTATTTTGTGAGCTGCCGCTTTGAAGCCTCGAGTTTGCCGTCACGTCCGGCGCCATCTTGGTTTTCTGAAACCAGAAGTAACCATATTTGGAGGTGCTGGTGGGTGGAGCCTGACTGAGAGCTCTAGGATGGTGCACGCCCACCTACACCTGATACCTGCACCCATTGGACGGTACCAGCTGTCAATCACACTGTAGTATCCACAATGAATGTTCTAAATGAACCATAATTAATAAATTGAACATCAGCTGTATTGAAGAAGAATTGAAACTACAGGTTGAGACATAAACTCTTTAGAAAAATGTTTCCTGACGTTTTATAAATCAAGAGAGAAGTAGAATAATTTTCTCATAGACTTCTATAGAAACTTTTAAAACCGCTGGAGTCGCCCCCTGCTGGTCATTCGAGAGAATACAGGTTTCAGGCACTAACGCATTGACAGTCTTTGGGTGTAACTTCTAGTTTAGGTTCGTCATTATCACATTTACCAGGTTCATTGTCTAGATCTGTAAAGGCTGTGACTATAGACAGTATATAAAGATAGACGACACGACAGCTCCGCAAAAGTGAAGCCAAAGCGTCTTGATCGCCACCTGGGGGCCGGCTGAAGTATAGGTCAGAAATCCCGCCTCCTCCATGTTAGAATATGGAACATGGACCAATATATAAAGTCTCCAGTTACTCCCAGGATGTCATTTACGGTGTTTACCTTTTACGTTTGGTTTTAATTAGTTATTTGATATTGGGGTAAAACATCACGATTGAGAGACCTCCTCTGAAAACAGATCATCGCTGAAGTGCAATGAATCCTGGGAGAGGTTTGTCCTGAGGAGGATCCGCCCGTTGGAGGCGCAGGGTTGAAATTACGCATTTGAAGGAGCCTAATTATGCCGTTGTAACGCAATGGGTCTTCAAACGCAGCCTCCAAAGGACGCAGCACCTGAATTGGGAAACACCTCAGCTGCACTAACCAGAGATAACTAACTAACTAAGTAACTAACTCACCTGCTGCTTGTGCTTGTGGCAACATTTGGCGTGACAAAGATGCTCCATTGTTCAGAGTCCAGAGTTTGGCTGGACTGATCCAAACAGGTGGGTAGTACAGGGGGGGGGGGGGCATGATGAACAAGACGGGGTAGAGGGCGAGTGAAGGTCAGCGAACGTCTCGCAGCAGAGACGACGAGCGGAGGGAGGAGAGGGGTTTTCACGGTGGAGGTCCCCGAAGCTACGAGGCCTCCATTCCTGCCCCTGATTACATGACAAACAGAGACGGATGAAGCCGAGGGGCGGCGGTGGCGAGGAGAGACAGCGGCGAAAATAGAGAGAGATTACACGGATAGACGGGGAAGAACAAAGGGCAGGAAGGAGCGAGCGAGCGAGCGAGAGAGAGCGACCAGGAGCTGAACCCGTCTCAGCTGTGAGGGGCACCTGTTCACGGCTGGACCACCTCTTCCCGCCAGCCTTAATCAAATTTACCACAGAGCCAGACTGTGACGACGCCCCCCTCTAACAAGAAACCCACTGTGTGTTACATCCAAATAATCCCTACCCCTAGCCAGGCTCTCGCTGCGTGCCACTTCCAAAGGTGTCCCACCTCTAACTACACACCCACGCCAGGTTGCTCCAAATTTAATCCGCTCTGCAAACTCTAATTAACTGGCCCAGATTCTCAGGTATCCTGACACGGGGAGATTCGTTAAGTGTCATCTGTGTTTTCTCAGCGGTTAAAGAACATGGATCAGACAGCGATGGGAACTAGAAGGCAAATAATTGGTGTAATTAGGTTTTACTGCATATTTACCTCGGCCAAGGAGGTTATGTTTGTTTGTTTGTTTGTTTGTTAGCAGGATTATGCAAAAAGCTACAGAACGGATTTCCGCGAAAATTGGTGGAAGGATTAGACAGAAGGAATCCGTTAGAGATCTGGACTTTTTTTTTTTTTTGGAGACTCATTCAAAACATCAGGAAAATCTCTGGAACATTAAGGTGAGGGAATATAACATGTAAATTCTGCTAAATCCCATTGATTCTCCAAGTTGCCATTTTAGTTTTTTTTCAGTTCTGCGTGCGTCTCGTGTCAGAAACGTTATTGACACACCCACTTGAATTTTCCAGCCATCTTCCTGTTGTATTCTCACATGGACCCACTCAGACGTTTTAGGGGGCTGGCAGGAAAAGTTGGATCGAGCACCCGACTCTGACTTTGTCGTTACATACAGGACGTGTCTGTTCATCGACTGCAATGAAACACCAAATAAATCAGTTTTGTTTCTCTGCCTCTAACAACCATTATCTGCACCTCTCGCTCCCTCTTACCCTTCACTCCTCGTCCTTATTTCCTACAGATTGACACGGCTCGCGACAAAAATTATTAATAGCATTTTTTTCATTGTAGGTACGATTCGATCTGTCATCCCTCTCTCCATCTTTGTTTCTCATTCAATCTGTCGCTCGCTCTCCTCCCACTCTCCCCTATAAGAGAGAGGTGTCAGTTTCAGTGAAACAACTTAATTCTGATGTCAATGAATTAATTAGATGTGTTAATGAGCTAGCGACAGCTAAACCAAATTAAATTAATACCGTAATGGCCTCAGACAGTGAGAATTAGCTCCCATTTCAGTAAACGCTTTCTGGAGTGTACACAGCCGCCGAGGATACACACACACACACACACACACACACACACGCACACACGCACACACGCACACACGCACACGCTCTCACACAGCTCAAACAACATCCATCCCCCCGAGCAGATCACCATCCAGATGTAATTAACTGACTAATTACAGGAGCTCTCACTCGCTCCCTCTCTCCCCTCCACTCTTTCTCACACTTTGACTGTCTGCGTCTCTCCATCGACTTCCCCCCCGCTCCGTGATTTGACCAATCTCACGCCCGAGTCTCGGTTATTTCCTTTCAGTCGACTTACTTTCTCCTGTGTGTTTGCTTTGCTTTGCTTATTAATCGCCTGCGTACGCGGCTCTAAAGAAGCAGGTAAGTGGTTGTTTAACGTGCGGACGTCGGTTGTGGCGATGCTCTTCCTTCCTCTCGCTCCTCTTGTCATCACACTTTAAGTCTCATTACACACAACAGGCCTGATTTAAAGGCTGTTTAGTCTGCCATTAGCTCTAATAGTGACTCCTCCACAGTTGCCACGCTCCAGCGGACCTGCTGATGGGAAGCGGTGCCACCAGACTACTAATCTGATCTCAGAGGCACAAAATGGCCGCTGCCTAAGTGTGGTCGGCTGGCCGCGGGGAGGAAAATGGTGTCACATGTTTAAGGGATTCAAACCATGAGTCTAACTTTCACTCTTTGTTTCCTCATTTTCTCATTTGGAGCCATTCGATTTCCGTCTTCTTCTGCACATTCGCAGGTATTTGTTTTTACGTCTTAACAATAGAACGTAAATAAAGATGGACAACGTGTCTCGACTTCCTCCAACAATCCAGAAATTAAATAACCAAATAACCAATTGAAATTTGATTAGAACAACTTAAAATGACAGAAACCTTCCCTGGGACATTTTTGTACTTTGACTTTTAAGTTCGGTCCATGTTCCATCCACTAACATGGAGGAGGCGGGGTTAGCCAGCCACCAGGGGGCACTCCAGATGCTTTGGCTTCACTTTTGGGGGAGTCGTCATGTCGGCCATCTTTATATACAGTCTATGCTTGTAACATATAACAACTTGACTTTATTACTAATTATCCGAGTCATCAATTTTCCCGGCGGTCGATTAATTCCTTATTTTTTGTGGTCAGATGCTCTTTTCCAGAAGGAAGACGCTCGAACCGTAAAACACTGAAGGAGTTTTATTGATTAATTAATTTACTAAAGAGACAATAAATGGAGAAGAATACACATTAGTCAAAAATAAACTTGAAATGTAGAAATAAGACACACGTGTTTACAATGACACTGCTAATAAGCTGGTGTTTAGACGACAGGTTTATCTTTTTCAATTGTAATTAGCCCCAGTGTCGCTATCGAGGCTAATACGAATCTAATTTGTTTTGCAGGTGGTAATTGACGATAATGGTGTCTAAGCAATAGAGGTTGAGGGATCATCAAAGTGGAATGAATGTCTAAATC